>JALJCO010003039.1:0-176976 GCA_023101725.1 Atherinomorus stipes
TTTTTAATGAAAATTTTTTTTATGACAGCTTTGAAGTAATTCTTGTGGCAGGCGATGCCTGTTTCAGCCAGACATGATAATTTATTTTGATTCAATCATGACTTACTGCAGTATTGGACATTTTCTGTGTTGTTACCTCTGTAAGTTTTAGCCTCAAGGACAATAGGTGACACAATACTGGTTTGGGTCAGGCCTGAAGCAGGGGCTGGTATTTGAGGCAGAAAATAAAGCAGGAAGTAATGATTCTCATTAAGGGGCTCAACATACCTCTGCAGCTCTGTATAGTGCTTCTCAAAAGTGTAACTACATGTTTTAGCTTTCTGCTGCCACATGAGGGCAGTGCTAAAAATTTGAAACAGCTTAAAGCGCCGAGTCATGACTCAGCAATGGTTGTAGGGGCGCCCAAGTCCAGTCCTCAAGCGCTACTATCCTGCAACTTTAGAGCATACCTTTTTTAATACACCTGAAATAGTCAGTCATTTTCTGTACCACTTATCCAGTTCAGGGTCACCGGGGTTGCTGGAGCCTATCCCAGCTGTTATCAGGTGAGAGGCAGGGTACACCCTGGACAGGTTGTCAGTCTGTCGCAGGGCCGACACAGAGAGACAGACAAACATTCAGTCTCACATTCACTCCTAGGGACAATTTAGAGTTACCAATTAACCGAACATGCAAGTCTTTGGATGGTGGGAGGAAGCCGGAGTACCTGGCGAGAACCCCCACATACACGAGGAGAACATGCACACAGGAAAGCCGCTGTTGGATTTGTTCGAACCCCCTCTCCAGCCAGGAATCAAACTAGTGACCTTCTTACTGTGAGGCTGCAGTGCTAACCACCACGCCACCGTGCAGCCCACACCCCAAATAGATATCTTAATTTCCTCATGTGCAGAGGCCTGGTAACGAGCTGTTTATTTGATTTAGGTGTGTTCAAGAAGTGATGCATCTAAAAGTTGCAGGATAGTAGCGCTTGAGGACTGGACTTGGGCATACCTACTCTAAAACATTGCTGGTTTCCCAGGCTAGTAAAATTTCCCACTATCTTTATCAGAACTGAGGAAGCTTTTCTAACTGAGAACGTAAAACGTGGGGGGGGGGGGGGGGGGGGGGGGGAGGATCAATTAATTAATACATTGCAATACTTCCCTGTGCAGTTCAATATTGAATGGACAAATCCTCTGAATCGATTATCGTCTTGACCAGTGGGGGAAGCTGTGCGTGCTATTTATGTTGTATGGACGAAGGCCACATCAAACAAATACAGATCAAATACAAATACAGAATCAAATTGGCAAGTGGTACAGAGAATGACTGACTGAGAATTAAACTGGCAACTTTTTTTTTTTTTTTTTTTTATCAGATGTTTTGTTACCCAAAAATGTAAGGTGACTACAACATACAGTACGTTCACATGAGCATGATAACATATATTCAAAAATTTACAACAGTCTTTACTTCTTACTGAATTGATATTGAAGCATTTAATTCAATATTGAATCAAAAATAAAGAATCAAAGTCGAATTGAATCGTGAGGTTCCTAACATTATCCAGCAGTAGTGAAACATCTTCAAGAAACGAAACCTATGCTGCGTTCCATTTTCATCGGAACTGGGAAGTGGGAACTGGGGGGTGACGTCACACCTGACCAACTTGCGTTCCAGCTCACTGGTCGGAAAACCAGTTAGCAGCCTAGCAAAACAACGTGTTTGCTAAGGCTATTGTTATTAGCCGTTGTTGGCACAGCTGGCGTTGAAGTTCACATATACCACATGAAAAATGTGAATTACACCACAGCAGCTTCCCCCCACATCTGTATAAACCAATACTACGTGTACGACTGATTTGTGCAACAAGATATTAGTAAGAAATATAAATAAATGTAACATTACAGGAGCTTCTAAAACTGCTAACACAGGGCGCGACCATCTTTAAATCTGAACTCGGAGCTGTGAAAGTTGTCCGACTTTCCGAGTGGGAAATCCGACTTCAGGGGGCCGTTCCAGTTGAAACTTCCTACTCGGAACTGGGAATTTCCGACTTCCGAGTTCAAATGGAACGCAGCACTAGTCCTGCCGACTTGACTCAATTTACACTGGAAACCATGACTTGGATTGGATGGACTGACAAATATTGCAGGCCGGGTTATCTTTAAAATTCCCTCTTCCGTTTAGTGTTCATAGAGAAATATGGTGAAATCATGAGATAAATAAAGGATTACAGGATCATATGCAGGCTTATATAAAGGATCAACTGAAATCCAAAGGTTTGCACGTTGTCCTTGTATTAAAATCCAAACAGTCTGATGTTCTCTATCTTATTTACACCACAGCATGTCATTTCTCACTCCACATGCTTTCCACACTGTACACAGCAGAGTTCCACACAGAGATACACACAGAGACTTGTGGGCAAACATGCAGATGAGCACACTCCTACCAGCAGACAGAGAATGAATGGTGGAAAAACTTCAGCCATCTGAAAATTAGACAAATTATGTTTTTTAACTCTCCCAGGGAGGTTAAGTTGGCAGTGTTATGTGTATAACTTTATGCCTATTGCTAGAGCCGCAGCAGAACGAGCAGAATCTGCCATTATTGTGGTCATTTCTGAGAGGTATCATGGCTTAGAATGGATTCAGTATTCTTATTTTGTCTTTTGCAGCTAAGTGTAGGTGTCGCATAATGTTTAAATGGCTGTTGCAAAAGAAAGACGGCAAGAATTGAAGCCATTTGTGAAACTATGGATACTGCAAGTTGAAACCTGGGTGAGGCACGCCGTACCACATGAAAATGAATCGCTTTCTTTGCGATTTGCTAATTGCACATTTTAAATTGTGATTTCGATTTAAAATTTTTTCAAAAATTAAAAACAAAACAACTATTTAAAAGATGTTTTAATAATACATGATGATTTCAGGGATTTGGGGAGAACTTCATTAAGAATGCAGTTGTTTACTTTCAACTAAGTATAAAGCTCTAGGCTATAAAAGTTGCTTTTTTTTTTTTTTTTTTTTTTTTACCAGGTATATTTAGTCCAATGCATATCAGTGAAAATTCTTGTTTTAATTAGGGAGCATTTAAGTTCAAGTTCATTTAAATAGCACAATTATAAACAACAATGGTTGTCCCAAAGTCCTGAACAAATTTGAACAAGAAAAGCAGACAATAAAATCATTTAAAAATATGAATTAAAATGACTGGATTATAGGAAAGTTTAAAACATAAAATTGAAATCTGAATGAATGAAAGAGTCAAAGACTAAAAACAAAAATAAAAGACACAGAAATCCAAATTTTGAAGATACACAACTCTCAAAAACAGCATTAAAACTGCTGCTGTATGAAGGATCTGGGTTTGATATTTATAAATGTTATAAACGAAAAGACTCCAGCTTCACGGGGGTGATCTGTAGCCACACACAAACACTTTGCCGTCTTGTATTGTACACTAAGCCCTACAGTTGGAACTTCGACGATCGGACATGCAGAAGGAAAGTTATGACCCCTTTTAAGCTGATCTTTGTCTAGGAAACAGAGCACATCTTGCTGCACGTAAACTTGGCATCATTGAATCACTGGTGAAACAGCAGCATAAAGACTTTTTTTAAAGACCATGTTGCAGGCAGTGTTGAAAAAAAAACAAACAAAAAATTTTACAGTATGTTGTCTACATGTGTGCTACTGGTATCTTTTTACAGTTGTGCTTGAAAGTGTACATACCCTTCCATCAGCACCTTGCTTATGAACAATGGGTCAAAATACCTGTCAACAGGTGCAGAAGTTTGATTAGATGTTGCAGAAAACCCCGATTACTGTGATTTCCTCAAAATGTTGCTCAACAAAATTTTAGTTCAGGAGCCCCATCATGCTTGTTTACATGTTTTAATTTTTGTTGGTCTGCTTTTAATATTTCTGTTGTACCACAATTAAAAATCAATGTCATGATTTTCATAAAATTTTTATTTCTTATTACTTTTGTCAATCTCAACTTATTTTACTGGCAGCTGATTTTTATTCTGTCTTTAATGGGACAGTATGCAAACTTTCAAGCACAACTGTAATTAAAAGTAAAAAAGAAAAATCTGTAAATATCTCATGTAACGATGTGGACACCTGTGGCTTATGGACAAGTGCTGTTTGTATGCACAAGTCTCATTTTCTAGTGGGTGCAGCTTGTATTCAGGTGCTCTCACCATTCCAGAAAGTACAGTGCCTTATTCAGTTCCCGAACAATAAAGAAACCAAAATGGGTAACACTTTATAATAAATACTCACTATTAAGCATTTATTAGGCATTAGATACTGAATTAATCATTTACAAAGCATATTTCTAACAGAAATACTCATTAGTATGTGTTTTGTAAGCACAGTTGTAAATGTATTCATCATTGATAACTACATTAATTACAGTATGAGTTAACAGATCATGAATTAATCATCTATAAAGCATGTATCATTAGTACTCATTTGTAGATACTTTATAAACACATTTATTAATGTTTTCTACAATGTGTTTAATGATTTTATTTTCATACTGTTAAGGTTAGATTCAGCTTTTTAGAATATAGTATTTGCATCACTTACAAACCAGTTATGAATTTCTTTCTATTTATGCTTTCACTGACAGTGTTAAGGCATGTACTAATGGTTGGTAAATATGGTAGTAAATATTTTATACAAATTTCTTTTCCAATCAATGTCTGATAAGTAGGTGACTTATCAGGTGGTGACTTTTTTTTTTTTTTTTTTTGCCAGGCAGTGTAATAACATAGTGAACATAATTGATGTTAAATGAGCTATAAGCACAGCTCCACTACTTCCTGAACTTCAACCAGCACCTTTGTTTCCTGTCTTTCATTACAGGACAAACTGATTAATCCAGGTGTACTTGACCTCAGTTACTGGCCAGACACACCTGGATTATTCAGTTTGTAATGAGTAATGAAGGACAGGAAGCAAAGGTGCTGGTTAAAGTCCATGAAGTATTGGAGTTGTGGATTTAGCCCATTAGGGTCCAAAAGAATACGTAGATAAACCAGATTTAAAATGTGATTGCTTTTCTAGAAAATTCTACAACTTTTTATGGTTTGTATCAGTGCTGAGCATTATCGTAGTAAATATTATTAATTCAAAGATTTTAATCAAGACTTTGACTATTTTATTGTGACAGAATGTTTTCATGAGAGCTTTTCATATTTCATATTTTAGCCTCAGGCATTAGATGTTCCACTACTGATTAATTTTAAATGTCAAATCTGACAGTTACTGTGGAAATGTACTGCATGACAATGGGTGAACTGGTTTTTGCAGATCTACAACACTTAAAAACATTAAGGAACATAACGTTCTCTGTAAGTCCTGAAGGTGGGTTTATGTTGCATTTTCACTGTATGATGGACTTAGTACTCTGTCAAGTTTTTTTTGTGTTTTTTTTTTTTTACAACCTTTTCTTATGGTTTCGTATGACTTAGAGGAAGTGTGTGGGTGTCAGCATGGGGTGGCTGAGGTGCCAGCATAAATTTGCAGTACCAGCATATATTTTTTTCCATTTCAGCAGCTCAGTGAGTTGATGTCTGCGTTAATTTGATATAACCAGCAAAATAAATATATCAATGACCCCAGGGAAGATGACCTTTTACATTTGTTTGTTTTTTTTTCCGAAGATATTTAAACCAACCCACAATCCCTGTTTTGCCAGAAAAGTTCAGTAGTTTTTAGAGATGCACCGATCCAGTATCTTCCGATCAAGTGCAATACCAATACCTGGGCTGAGCATATTTAACATCTTTATTCGGTTAACAAAAGCAAATATGAAAAAAGGCTTCAGGCTTGACATAAACATTTAGCCTTGTTTTTTTTTTTTAAAAAAAGGTGAATTAACACAGATAAAAATGTACTTTAATATTATCCAACAACAAATAAAGTACCAAATACAGTTAATTTATCATGGGGAATTTATCATTTGGGAAGTGGCTGAGTAGAAGGAGGGAGTGAGGGATAGAAAAGACGTTACTTTCAAATGTTATGTTGTGAAACAAACTTGCTGTGGCTTATTTAGCTAGTGAATAATTATTTTGCCACCAAAACTCTTTTCTCAAAAAGAAAGAGAAAAAAAAAAAAAAAAAAAAAAAAAAAAAAAAAAAAAAAAAAAAAAAAAAAAAAAAAAAAAAAAAGAAGAGGAGAAAAAGGGGAAAAAAAAGAGGAAAGAGAAAGAGAGAAAGAAGAGGAGGAAAAAAAGAAAAAAAAAAAGGAAGAGAGAGAAAAGAAGGAAAAAAAAAAAAAAAGAAGGAAAAAGAAAAAAAGAAAGGAAAAGAGGGAAGAGAAAAAAAAAAAAAAAAAAAAGAAGGAAAGGGGAAGAGAAAAAAAGAGAAAAAAGAAGAAAAAAAAAGAAAAAGGAGAAAAAAGAAAGGAAAGAAAAAAAAAGAAGAAAAAAAAAAGGAGAAAAGAAAGAGAAGAAGGGAAAAGAAGAAAAAGAAAAAAAAAAGAGAGAGAAAAGAGAGAAGAAAAAAGAGAAGAGAAGAAAAAAAAAAAAAAAAAGAAGGGAAAAGGAAAAAAAGAAAAAAAAAAAAAGGAAAAGGAAAGAGAGAAAAAAAAAAAAAAGAAAAAAGAAAAAGAGAAAAAGAAAAAAGAAAAAAGAGAAAAAAAAAAGAGGAGGAAAAAAAAGAAAGAAAAAAAAAAAAAAAAAAAAAAAAAAAAAAAAAAAAAAAAAAAAGAAAAAGAAAAAAAAAAAAAAAAAAAAAAAAAAGTGTTGTATTTGTTTTTTCATAGAAGTAAACAGCTGTTCAGATGACGGAGGTGTCACTAAAGTAAAAAAGAATATTGGCAACAAGGACACTTCCACTTGAAGCACATTGCAGCATTAAAAGTCGTTTTCTCATCTTTTCGGTCAAAAGCAGGCATTTTTTGCTGCAACAAAACCATGTTCTACTGCAGATTACTAAAGAATGGAAAAAGCTAGAAACAAATGATTTTTTTCTGATAAAATAAGAGAGTCTAAGCTTTCCTTTGGTACATTCACTGTTTGCATAGTACACAATATTCTGTGGCTCTCCAAAAATCAGTGAAAATGCTTAAAAATCCTGGCAATATGGAGCACTCTGCTTGGAAAAGGTCTGGTAGTCAATGAGTTAAATATAGACTCATCTGACCACAGAACATGTGTCCACTAATATCATGGTTATGAATTTTTGGTTAATTATTTCCTGTATAATTCATTTTGAATAATGATGTAATTGTCACTTTTCATGCCAAAGATATAATGCAAGTTAACTAAAATAGCAGTTAAGTGATATTAATCAGTAAATTGATAAAACCTAAATAAAGAGTAATAGCTTTACAGGGGATGATTACAGAAATATAAAATATATGCTTGATTGCATTTTGTCCTTATAAACAAAAATGACCCAAAAAAGCAGATCTGGTATGGTCATTTCCCAAGAATAGATACAGTAAAAAAAGATAAATACATGAAGTTATGCAGACTCCTTGGATTTTCCTGAATATCCGCCATTGAATGTATTGAAAGACAAATGTTTTTTCACTCTTGCATCTAAAAATCTATATTTTTCCAATGGTGATTCTCTGACAGAGTCAGAGGGGTGAGCCACAACCTATCCTTACTTAAAAAGACTTTTTTTTGTTTTTGGTTTGCTCGATGCTTCTTTTATACCCAATCATGGCACTCCCACACACTACCAATTAATCTGCTAATTATTTAGTGTTCCTGAACAGTGTTTACTTGTGCATTCCTGAAATACAGTACATTGCAGTACATTTAAGAAAATAGTGAAACCATTCAGGAAATGTGGTTTGTGTTAAGCAATTAAGTAAAAAAGGGCGGGGGGGGGGGGGGGTTGCTCATACCTGTATCAATCAGAAATAATACTTCAAGGGATTTAGCCAGAACTGAAGCATTTTCTGCCACCTTTATAATCTGGGTTTAGTGTTCTTTTCCCGGTTTGGCGATCACACAGCAGCAGTCAGTATGCAGCCTGAATTTTTCTCTGACAGTTAATCTCTGCTCACAAAAGGGCACTTTGTTATGGCAGCTGCTTTGCTACAATATGCAAATCTTTTACTACATGCTTGTGAAATTTCTTGTGTCAACTTTAACCAGTTTATTTAATTATTGTCCAGAGCATAAAAAGTCAATGATGAATTGAAAGATTTTTTTTCTGTTTTGGTCTTAAAGTAAGTCTTTTAAAGAGCAAGGTGACAGCTTGATCAAAATCATGGAGAAAACTAAGTCAACAGCGTTGCCTTCCAGTCTGTGGAACTTCTCTGGTTTTGTGCTTCATTATGATCTGTGTATTTTCAGTAACATCAGAACTGCAGACAGGCCACGCAAACACAGATGGGGTCTATAAAGAAACAATGGTATAAGCTAAGCACAATAAAGTCTGATATTGTCCTGCTGAAGTAATCACAGACCTTTCAGGAAAGATGGCAGCACATCTCTTCAGAATTCCAACACACCAACTCTGATGTAATCTTACAGCATCACAGATGCTTGCATTTAAACCTTTCACTGACATCAACCAAGGAAGTCTTTCCATCTTTGGCACATTAAATTGGTATCAACTTTATTTATTTATTTTTACAAAAGCAGCAGAAACATGGACTTATCTGACAGTGAACACGCATCTTTCTATCGGAGTTTTAGCTCTGACGATTTAAAAATTATTCTTTGAGTTTAGTTGATATAAAGCTTCCGCTTTGCCTAATACAATAACAATACAATACATTACAATGCATGTACATATATTATATATATATATGTATATATGTATATATATATATATATATATATGTATATATGTATATATATATATATATATATATATATATATATATATATATATATATATATATATATATATATATATATATATATATATATATATATATATATATATATATATATATATATATATATATATATATATATATATATATATATATATATATATATACACTGCCTGGCCAAAAAAAAAAAAAAAAAAAAGTCGCCACCTTGATTTAACTAAGCAAATAGGTACGAGCCTCCTATTGGATAATTACTGCATGGGCGATTATCTTTCAGCTGACAACAAGTTATTTAACCCCAACCGGTGCAATGACTTGCTTTTAATTTCCTAAACAACCATGTGGAAAGGCACATCCCGTGGTCGTGGAAAAGATGTTAGTCTGTTTGAGAGGGGTCAAATCATTGGCATACATCAAGCAGAGAAAACATCTAAAGAGATTGCAGAAACTACTAAAATTGGGTTCAGAACTGTCCAACGCATTATTAAAAACTGGAAGGATAGTGGGGACCCATCATCTTCAAGGAAGAAATGTGGCTGGAAGGGCAGATGAAGTGATGCAGCATCATGCCTAGTGCTACTGTACAAGTCTGTGGGGGCAGTTTTATGACCAATAGTTGCTGCAGTTGCTCAGGTCTAGGTTCAGCAACAGTATGTGCTCAAAGAATGAGGTCAACTGACTACCTGAATATACTTAATGACCAGGTTATTCCATCAATGGACTTTTTCTTCCCTGATGGCACGGCCATATTCCAAGATGACAATGCCAGGATTCATCGGGCTCAAATTGTGAAAGACTGGTTCAGGGAGCATGAGACATCATTTTCACACATGGACTGGCCACCACAGAGTCCAAACCCTCAACCCCATTGAGAATCTTTGGGATGTGCTAGAGAGGGCTTTGCGCAGCGGTCACTCTACCATCATCAATGCAAGATCTTGGTGAAAAATTAATGCAACACTGGATGGAAATAAATCTTTTGACATTGCAGAAGTTTATTGAAACAATGCCACAGCAAATGCGTGCCGTAATCAAAGCTAAAGGCGGTCCAACAAAGTATTAGAGTTTTTTTTGTGGCGACTTTTTTTTTGGCCAGGCAGTGTATATATATATATATATATATATATATATATATATATATATATATATATATATATATATATATGTGTGTGTGTGTGTGTGTATGTATGTATGTATGCAGGGCTCCAGACTGCGACCATTTCAGTTGCATATGCGCCCAAACATTTGCTCAGTGCGCCTAACTTTTAACATTGCAGGTGCAGGTGAACCATTTTCTCCTAATGTGTCTTTTCTGTGTTTATTTCCCTCCTAACGGAGCTCAGGGAATAACGCTAAAAAGCCCACAGAAAGGGCGAGTCTTCATCTCTAACTGGCTCTGATCCACCCTGACCAGCGGGTCCTCGTTAGCGAAAAAGTAACCTGCATTAAAGTACTGAAAAATACCAAAACATCATCATCACTAACAGCAGCAGCATCATCATGACATCTGATAGGCTACCACCATCATGTGACACAGCTAGAATCTGGCTGCTTTCACATCATTTCATTTCTAAAACTCTTAGATGTGGAAACAAATGCATATTTGTATCTGTACAGTGGTATCGGAATACTAAAAAAAAAAGTATCGATTCAAATATTTTGTCTGGCTGGTATCAAAGTAGTGACTCCAGGGTATCAGTTTCCCCATCCTGAAGCTTCACAGCCTCAAGACATTTCAGTTTGAAATGTTTAGTTTCATGAAGTTCAGTGAAGCTTCCCCCTAAAAATGTTTTTCTACTGACAACATTAAAGATTAACAGTTTTCTAAACCTCATTATTGTTCATAATAACTTCAATAACTATTAATGTCTATGTAAAATGATTAAAAGAAAATTCTTAAACTGGATTAAAATGAGCTGCAGACAGCGATGCTGGAAACAATGAGGTGCACCTAAACTTTTTGCTGGTGCACCCAAATTACAAAGTTAGGCGCTCTGGTGCAACCAGTGCTGAAAGTTAGTCTGGAGCCCTGGTATGTATGTATGTATTAGGGCTGTAACGGTGCACAAGTCACGGTTTGGTTTTTCTTCGGTACAGTTATGGAAAAAATACAGATATGTTCTACTCACAAGTTCACTCAAATTTAACATCAAAGCTGTTTTGTTTTGTTTGTTTTTCTGCCATATTGTTTGAATCAGAAAAAAAAAACCATAAATAAAGACAATATTTAAAAATAAAATCTTGCTGTCTGTTTTTTACGCTTTTCAGTGAAAAAAAAAACAAAACAAAAAATATGCTTTTACCTTTAAAGTGACACCATTTGAGTTTTAAGAGCAGCATTAACAGAAACAGCTCCACTTTTATTTCACTGTTCTGGTCAGACTGCCTGCATAAAAAGTGTATGACTTAGTAACATACCGCTGTTTTTACACTCTGCGCCAAATTAGTCTGTTTTCTAGTCATACCAGTAACATTCTCACTTGTGTGGTGTCGCTTTCGATGCGTTATAACATGTTGGAAGTGTTTCTGTGTACATACCTGAATGAGTTGGCAAGCTGCCTTTGTTTTGTCAGGCCCCCACCCCCCCCCCCCCCCCCCCACCCCTTGTCAAAACCAAGGTGGCGGTTCCTAGCTCAACGAGCTTGCATGCAATGTTGTTAGGAGTTAGAAACAGGATGGTAAGCAGCTGCACCAAGTGGAGGCGAAGATTCAACGGTCTGTCACTCAGTTATGACCGGTGACACGCAAAAAGTTAGCAAAAAGTTAATGACACAATAAAGAGCTAAATAAACAAATACTGCACCCAACAGGTCGCTACGGGGTCGTGTCGAACCAGGAGCATATATACAAATCGGTTTGACACAAATACTGTACACATACTGTTACACACACATATATATATATATATATATATATATATATATATATATATATATACTGTATATATGTGTGGGTGTGTATGTGTATGTGTATATATATATATATATATATATATATATATATACACACACACACATATTTTACAAGAGCGTTATTACACTGCAGAGCCCCTCAGTTAACAAGGCAAATTTTTTTATTTTTTTTTTTTGCATGTTCTCACAATAAGTTTTACATTCTCCTGCAATAAGTATGCAGGACATACCTGGGATCCAAAGTTTTCACCATTGTCTGGAAGCCGTCTTTCTCTATGGTATTTATAGGAACCATATCCTTGGGAAGGTGCAACATGATTACTGTTATCCGAACATTACTTTTTTTTTTTTTTTTTTTGCAGTCCTGGATCAAGGCATTCTTGACACTGTTTAACGTGTTGTCGGGTAAGCAAGTTGCTAGTGTTACCACTGCTAGTGTTTTGCTCAACAGCGTTTGCAAACAGTTGTTTGATCCACATCCAATCGTTTAAAGTCAAAAAACTTCCAAACCATAGATGTGGCTCCTCTTTTGGGAATTAGTTCCTCTGGGTAAACAACGTGTGCTTCACTTTGACAGCTCTCACCTGCTTTTCACACACTGTGGTGTTTGTGTCCAGCAGTGAAATGGGTCTCCACTGAAACACTTTCCCACTGCGCATGTTCCGGAGAATGTCTGGGCTATTCACCGGTATATGAAAAATCCATATCATGATGAAAATAAACACCAGTTTTTGGTACGAAGTGGTACACCGCACAGGCCTGTTTGACACTGTTTTGCACCTTAATATCTCCTTGTTTGCAAATACTATATGCCTTTGAATGATGCTCATTTTATACCCTATCCTGACACCCTCACCTGTCACCGGTTAATCTGCTGATTGTCTTCCAAATGGCATTAATAGTGTATTCATAAAACTTTTCTCACCTTGTTTGACTGTATTTCATATTTCCTGAGATTTCCTAAATACAGTTTAGTTGGTCAGCAAAGACACTGCAAATCATTTCCTCACTCAAAAAAGTAAATTTTCTGAATAGTTTAACTTAATTAATGCAGCTATGCCCAAATTAATTAATGTACCTATTTTAACATTTTCAACATAGCCCACTTAAGTAAATTGAACAGGAAATGAAATGTTGTATTTACTTAACTCAGTTATGTCAACCGGTCCTACACAACTGAGTTAAAGTAAAATGAAGGATGCATTTAATTCTGGAAATAAGCTTTAAGTAAAACTGATTAAAGTAGGATAATTAAATAAACACAAACAAGTTATGTTGTATTAGCTCAACATCATAATGTTGATCCAACAAACATGTTGATTTAAAATAACTAACTTGAATAAACTCAACTCAACCAGGACATGCTCTACCAACACAGTAAAATTAAGTTGCTTTAACATATTTTAATATAGCTTTTGTTTAATGAACCAATACAGATTGGTGGTTTTACTGAAATTAATCTTGTTTTTTTCATTAGATTGCATTTTATTTGACGGACAATATCACAATCTTTATTAATCGAACTATTGAGATTAGGAGGTACTGATAAAATCAGTTATTCAGGTGAATTTACTGGTAGAAATATTTGTAGTTTGTTCACCTGCACCACTGCTGTAAAAGATCTTAAATTTAAGACTTGTTAAAGTGACAAAAGCTGCTTGAGTTAATCCATCGTAACAGGACCGAGTATTTTCAGTCCAGTGCACTGTTGTTTGGTTGATTAAATAGGAATTAGTTCATTTAACATGTACAACTTGTGTTTATGTTTCCAAATTACTATCTCTTGTTGGTTTAAAACACAAATGTTGGTTAAACATAAAACACAGAAAAGTTGGACCAACAAGATTTGCATTCTTTAGTCCAATGAAGGTTACTACCTCAAATTAACAACTCGGTGTAATTGGTCCTGTGGTGGGTTCATCTGAATATTTCCCATCATGCTTTGTGGCTCCTGCTGTTCACACCAATTCACATCATAAGTTAAGTGCATATGTGATACGATGAAGCGGTTAAGGATTGAGGTCCTTTTACAGCAGTGGTGCAGGTGATCAAATTACAAAATTTTTTTATCGGTAATTTCACCTGAATAACTGATTTCATCAGTACCTCCTTATCTCAATAATTCAATTAATAAAGATTGTGATATTGTCCGTCAAATAAAATGCAATCTAATGAAAAGAACAAGATTAATTTCAGTAAAACCACCAATCCGTATTGGTTCATTAAACAAAAGCTATATTAAAATATGTTAAAGCAACTTAATTTTACTCTGTTGGTAGAGCATGTTCTGGTTGAGTTGAGTTCATTCAAGTTAGTTATTTCAAATCAACATGTTTGTTGGATCAACATTACGATGTTGAGCTAATACAACATAACTTGTTTGTGTTGTATTTAATTATCCTACTTTAATCAGATTTACTTAAAACTTATTTTCAGAATTAAAGGCATTCTTCATTTTACTTTAAACTAACTCAGTTGTGTGGGACCGGTTGACATAACTGAGTTAAGTAAATACAACATTTCATTTCTTGTGACCTTTCATTAACCTTTAAGCCATTAATTAAAATGTCGGTGAAGGTTAATTTGTCCAGGTGAAAGGCTTATCTTTAAAGTCCAGTGTTTTAAGTAAAAAAAAAAAAATGGAAGCTACCAGTCAAAAGTTAGAACACAGAGATCAGTGGGTAAGTGTTAATGCTTTTGACAGATACTGTAAAATCAGTAATGTTTTACCTCTCATGTACAGAGATCTTTCAATACATCTGTGAAATGAACTCCATTTGTTGGGTATTTTGCAGCCTTGAATATACCCTGCTGGTATTGTAATAGGGGAGTCCATTTTAAGGGGTGCAGAGTACTGATGACAGAACTCCCTGTGCATACTGTACTGTGCAAGTATAGGGGCTTATAACCCCCTTTCAGGCTGGCCGTTCTAACAGCAAGGGGGCCAGGATAAGTTGGGCTTTTTTCATCTCCAAGTTTCTGGTGGCTTTCTAGGATCTTATTTACCATCCACGATTTCAGCTTTGGAGTGGGAAGTAAACAGTATGCAGGGGCCCGCAGCTGCAACGGGTTACTTTGGCTCTGGGTAACAGATAAGAACAGTATGTACATACACTTTCAAAACATTCACTTCAGAAGCCCTGCCAATCATCTCTGTCATTGTGTCAGTACAGGAACATTTGCTCCTTCTGTATTCTTTTGTTGTTGGGGAAGTGCTTTGAATTTCCAAAACTCCAGTTATCCTCAGCCAAAATCTTTCTTTTGAAGCTGCTTTAACTTTTGAACGGAACTTGTCAATCTCATTGCTTTGTGAGTGATGCCGCTAAATTACGCAAGCTTTTTTTGTCATGAAACGGGCAGCAGACAGCATCGTTTACTCACTTCAGTGATCATTTAATCATAAAAACCAAAAAGTGGTTTACTGTAGATAAAAAACAGAATAATAGTAATAATTAGAAATATTGATAATGACAATAATTTCTAGAAAAGCACTCTGAGAGCGCAGACCTCCGCCAAGCAGCCTGGTTCCCCCCATGTGGCCCTTTGTTATGATAAAGAATCGAATCAGTTCTTCCTTGTGCTGTTATCAACATTCCCTGAAACTTTAATACAAATCTGTTCATAACTTTTTTTTTTTAGTTATTTTGCTCAGTAACAGACAAACACCAACAATTACATTACCTCCTTGATAAAGGTAATAATATTCGTAAGATGTATAATGAATATTTTCAAAAATCTAATCAAAAATCTTTAAGTCATCACATTTAAGATGCTTTTTAAAATTTTTCTTGTTTCCTTTTTGGATTCTAGATTAACTTAAAGCATCGTCTCCCTGTGGTTACACTAATTTAACTCTTCATTAACCAGACCCTTACAGCACGGTCAGGACTGTTTTGTGATTTTATATATTTGTTAGAAGGCTCAGTGTTTAATCCCATGAACATCCCTAATCATGACTAACAAACTGCTCAGGTCTGAGTGTGTTTAATCTAACATCATGCTGCCACTCCCCCTGGAGTTGTCCAATGGCTTGGCTCACTATCGTGTGTACATACATTTGTAAAGTCGCCCAGTGGGACAGACCCAGAGCTGTGTGGTTTGATCACACACTTCACTTTTAGTTTCAGAGGGGGAGAGCGGCTCCCTCTGCTGATGTCCAAGTTGCTGTTTTTCTTTGTTTTGTTGTCTTTTCTTCCAGCATCACATCGTGAATGGTGAGGCTCTGTTTTTAACCCAGTTTTGTTTCCAGTCATCTTTTCATCAGTGTGCAGAGTGCTGTGTGTGATGGATGTCCCGGGGCAGCTTTGGGTCCCTTTGGGCTCTTGTAAATGTGATAGGAGAAGTGTTTGCTTGTGTGTGGGTTTTATCTGTGTAACGCTGAATGGTGGCTATATTTGGCAACTTTTCTCTTCTTTTGCTAGAGTGCTTTTAGTTTACTGTCTGCAGTTTTTATTTTTATTCACTGAGTCAGCGTAGGAGTCAGCTGAAAGGAGACAGGCAGAAGATTTTCTGGTTTGAGTTTCTACGTGACAGTCCGGTGGTTAACCAATTTATTTTCTTTTTTTTTTCTGTTTTACTTTGTTAGTGAGTTAGTTGTGAGACATTGCTGCTTTTTTTAAAGTATATTTTTATCCTTTTTTTTTGCCATAAGTTACTGGAAGGAACCTGCTTGGATCAGACTTGTTTGGGCACATTCTGTGCATGCACGGTCTTTGCTGATTTCCTCATGTCATTCCTTGATGTTGCGTGGTTAAGTCAAAGAAAAGTTTCCATGGTGTCATATATGTTGTCTAGAGCAACATGTAATTGCGTGGGTCCTGATTACTTGATGCTACTGTGATGTGTGCCTGTCTTTGCAGCTGAGATCATTAAGATCGTCCACTTTACCCGTCTGCTGTTTTCATGGACTTGCTGCGTGATGCTTATGTATCTGTTTGGAGTATTACCGGCTAAATGAAGCCGTTGCCTGACCCTCTAGGAAGACAGATAACTCACAAAAAGTTGGTGATACTCCACTTTTTAGTGAAATTTATGGGAAAAACTTAATGCTGCACTAATATTGGTTTCTTTAAAATTCCAACTACTCCCCTGCATCGGTGGTACTTTTACATTTAAACAAGTCAGGCATGCCACGGACACTGATACACCTTTCTTACATCACTAAATGTGCACAAGATATATGTTTTCTTTCCGAAATCAGCAGAAATGTGTTCTCCCCTGAGAACGTGTCCACTAGTAATGTTGTGTTAGGAAATTTTGGTAGATGATGACTTGTCATTAACAGTGATTTTCAAATTTTGGGTAAAGTTTATGGCAAGTGTAAAATGTTGATGTGATGATGGTATTGTATCATAAATACAGGACTTTAAGCATAATCATGCAAAAGAAATTCCCTCATCTCAAGCAATTTATTTAAAAAAAATACTAATAGTGTAATTGTGTACTAATACTCCTAGTATAGCACAATATCTCTCAACATGTCTTTACTGATGATGTCAAAGTGTGAACAGTATGATGAAGTGGACTGTTTAAATGCAAGCATTAAAGTGGAACATTTATTGGTTGAGTCATCGTTCAGATACTTTTTTTTTTTTTTAGTTAATCACTTTAGGAGAACAGCATGTTGCTCAATAAGCACTTGAACATTTAACATTTATATCTGTGCTCTCAAACCTTTAGAAAAAGACAAATTAAGTTAACTTCTAAAGGTTATAATGCATTTTGGGTTCTTTCTGACATCATTTGGGATTAGTGTAACTGTTTCTGTCCATTTTATGCTCCAGCTTTAACACAAGCCTGCTTAAAAGTCAATAACCCGAATGAAGAATATTAAGTATTTTATAGGAAATGTGGCAGATCTGACATGTTCACAACCACAAACCAGATACTGAAAAAGGGCATAAACTACCTCAGTCAGCTTGTTTTACCCATATACATGTTCAGGTTAATGAAGATGATGACGATGCTGATGTAGACGTGATTACATTTAATTACGGTGGCATGACTGATTGTTTGCAGCGACAGTCATAGAGAACATAATAGTGTTTCTTAAAAGAGTTCATATTTTGCCTCCACGTTGAATGTTACAGTTTCAGGAAACATTTCTAGGGGCGGCTGTGGCTCAGGTGGTAGAGCAGGTTGACTAATGATCGAAGGATTGGTAGTTCGAATCCCGATTTCCCAGCCATATGTCGTTGTGTCCTTTGGCACTTACCCCTCCTTTCCTCCAGTGGGGGCACCACTGGTGTATGAATGCATGTGAATGTTCCGATCTTCTGTCAGTCTGTGGATACATACATAGCTTGCCACCACCAAGTATGAATGAGGAGTGAATGATTATTGGATCTACTTTAAGTGCATTGAAAAGTGAGATATAAGTCTAATCCATTATTAGTAGTTGACTGGGGTGAGCTGTATTAATAGATAATGGCCGCGTTTCCCAGATTAGTTAAGACACTCTTAACGCTGAGGTCCTCCTTAAGTCACTTCTTAAAGGTGCCTTGTTTGGACGTTGCGTTTCCCAGATGCGCTCTTAACTCAGTAGCTTCTTTATTTTCAGGAGCGGCCAGACCCACTCTTTCGAACCTTCTTTAACGTTCCCCCCTGCTAAGGGAACAACAGGCCCATCTACTGGTCACTTTTGGAAACGACACTATTTCCCGGGGAAAAAAAGTAGAAAATGGAAATTATTAAAAATGGACCTATTCACGGATCAGTTGTTGTATTGAGTCATGTTTTCTCACTCATGTCATAATGTCAATCATCTATGATGGAAGAAAACTGTAGTTACCGAGTGAATGACAGAAAATATTGTGGTTAAGTTTAATCATTATGGCAAGATAGGCCTGTGGGTATCAACCACAGAAACAAAAACATTGCGGTAGGAATTGTACGCAAATTATACGCAATCTATGAGGACTCACGTCATATTTACGCATTTGTCAGCTGTTCATGATGAGATGCACCTGCTTCGCTCAATAAAAGCATGGCCATTTACGCATACCCGTATCAGACCCGCATCAGATGTCTGTGCAGAGAACCAAACCAAACCACCCCCAAACCAAACCACCCCCTCCAGTCACCAAACCACCCCCTCCGGCCACACTTTGATATTGAACTATAAAACACTTCAGTACCACCCGAACCACCTATTTAGGTCCACCTGACTACCTTTCTCTGCCAACCTCAGCACAAAGGTCATGTTAAAAATCATAGGTGGCACTGGGCAGTGATTCAAAAATGGCAAACACAACCTCTCAGTGTAATATGTGGAGCATTCCCATTACTTTGCGTTTACGCAGGCCTTTGAAGAATTGGGCACGAGTGAGTGGCAGAACAAGCCATTCTTTATTAAGTCACGTCAACCATTTGCGGGATTACTGTTTGTTGAATGCACGTGCGTCATCCTGGACGCACACTTTACGCACCAGATACAGTATGTCGCCCATTTACCAAATGCTGCCATGTGGAGCTCATTTAACATAAGATGTGTGTAGGTGATTACATCCTCCAAGATTTCCCCAGACAACAGTAACCCGACAAAAAGTTTTTGAAAGTTTGGTGCATATTGTTTTTGGCTGAAGCTTGTCAGGAGTTCCAGGAGTTGATCTATTTTTTTGCGAACAAGAAAATGTTACCCTTTTTCAGTGTTTCAATCACCTAGCCACCGTTTCCCGATTCTTCTACTGAGCATCGATATGACACACACGCATGTTTCAGGAATCCTCTTGGTGGGGTTCCCTTCAGCCATTACGTCAACAAATAGCGTCAGAATGACCATTATTTATAGGGCATCTGTAAATTTCCAATCGCCTACACCTGTTTAGCACAATTTGGCCAATTACACAATATACAATGAGCTTTTCAATGAATATTTGCAATCACTGGTAATCACGTGCATATTTTTAACAGTTTGTCTTCTTGCACAAACACATAAACGTATAAATGGGCTCAATATCAGCGTCGGAAAATAACCTCCACACTAAATGAATGGTGTCGATCGGTATACCTGACCTCGATTGCTTTTTTTTTCAGCACCCCCGGAAGTGGATAGCTTCTGTTAGGACCTTCTTAAGATGTAGCGTAGCAAAGACGTTTCTCAGGAAATAAGAACGCGCGAAAGAAGCAATCTGGGAAACGGGCGTATCTTTGCGATCCTTTGTTGGGAAGAGCTTCCTTGAGGCCTTCTTTAATCCAAAGAAGAATCTTAACTGGGAAACGCGGCCAATGGCTGTACGATAGTTTTTCATGCAGTGTATCTTGAGGGTCAAAGTACCTCTAATACAACTGTAGTTTTTCCATCTTTACCGTTTACACTCTGAGATTTCTTCAGACCTGAACCTTTTTTTTTTTTTTTTTTTACAATATTCTGCTTTGTACATGTGAGAAACAAAAAAAGCAACTCAAAGATGTTTAATTTTGCTTTCAGATGTTTTTTGTTTTTTTGGGGGGGGGGTTCTTAATAAGCTTGGCACAAACCCATTCACACTTTGAGGCTGTCTTTGGTTGAGGCTCCTTTTATACCCAGTTGTGGCACCCGCACCTGTCACCAATTTGCTGATCGAGGAGTCTTCCAGAACAGTGTTGACCTGTGCATCTTTAAATTCCTCTGCCTGCTGTGTCAAACTTGTTTATATTCTCTAATCATAATCTAATCATTTTCTTTGTACTTGTGTTAAATTAGGGAAGATTTTATTAATTATTCTAACTTTTCTAGAAATGGGTTTTGTGTCAAGCAATTGATCATGTTAATCAAGGAGGAAAAAAGATTGCCCATCCCAGGTAAAGATTAAACATTTAAGAGAAATGACTTACTTGTCATAATAAGCATTTTAAAAAATGTTTCAATGGAGCTAAAGTGTTTTCAGCCACTTTGCTAATCTGGGTTTAGTGTTCTTTTCCCAGTTTGGCCAACATACAGCATCAGTCAGTGTGCAGTCTGAATGTTTCCCTAACAGTTAATCTCTGCTCACAAAAGGGCACTTTGTTATGGCAGCTGCTTTGCTACAATATGCAAATCTTTTACTACATGCTTGTGAAATTTTTTACATTCATTTTAACCAGTTTATATAATTATCGCCCAGAGCATAAAAGGTTGATGATGTATTGGAAGATCTCTTTGGCTTTAAAAGTAGGTCATATTTAAAGACCAATGAGATGGTTTGATCATTGCCAAGGAGAAAAATAACTCAAAAGTGTTGCCTTGCCTTCCCCTCCTTCCCCTCCCCACCCCTCCCTCCACCCCTCTCTGCCTGTCACGTGTTCTTTTCACAGCATAGAAAAGTTTCTGGATTAGGGCAGAATTAACACAAAGCAGAGACGCCACTCCAGCTACACTTGCAAGCAACACAGAAGAAGAAGAAGGGGGGACGGAGACAGAGAGCCCGACGCAGCGGGGTGAAGACACTCGAGCGAAACCTCAGCCACCTCAGAAAACTTCAAACACTGATAGCGAGCGGCGGACGAACCCATTCCTGACAGAGCGAGAGAGAGAGAGAGAGCGAGAGAGAGAGCAGCAGAGAGGCAGAGGATCTTTGCCGACAAGGTCCTGAAGGATGGCAGAGAAGCAGTTTGCTGGGATCCTGGTAAGTTTTCTTCTTGTTTAAAGAACAGTGCACACACACACTCTGCCTCACATGGATGCGGCCGCATCTCAACTGTATCTCTCTGGTGGGATGCAGCTGCTGGACCACCAGTTGAATAACTCTCTGCCTCCCCCTTTTGTCCCACTTTGAGGCCAGGTGGTTTGGTTTCTCTGCACTCACAGAGCTCCAGCTCAAAAGTTGAGAAGTTATCCTCACAGTTTTCCAAATAATTCATGTTTTATCATCAGATACTTAAACTGTAAAGACAATTCACAACTTTTTCCGGAATAATTTGCCTGAACTTCCTTCTAATCGATGTGTTGAAGACAGATCTGTCATCTGCTGTTCACCCTGTCCAAACTGTCTGTAAACGTTGTCTTGCTTCAGGGGCAGAGACGCTTTCTTCTGCGTTTACTTTCCTCCGCTCATCTCTTCTTTGCTTCAAACAATAAACACGTTTTCACTGTTTTTTGTCTGATAAGAGTCGAGGCCAAGAGGTAAATGTGTCGGTGTCAGGCTGGCGCTGACGGTGAAGCTTTAAATAGAGGTTTGGCGTCATTGACAGTCAGGTCACTTCTCCCTCCGTCTCTCCCTCTCAGTCCAAGTCCTTCTGTCTGTCTTAAGACGGCGATAAACACAAACTCTGAGCTCCAACTCTCCAATGACATTCTTGATTGTTTGAAGCCCTGCTTTCCTCCCCGCTGACTTCTTTTTTCCTCCCTCCGTCTCACCCTTTCAAGATGAATCTCCACTTTATGAAAAAAAAAAAAAACTGTGTATATACCATCTTGAGAGGAGGACGTTATCAGTCTCGCCTGCTCTTTCCTCCCGCTCCCTGTCGGGTGATGGAGATTGGATTCGTGCTGATGATGTCAAGTCAGTCTTTGGAATAATCTGGCACAGCTGGACAGTTGTTAAGATTGAAAAGAAGTTAAATAGTTGTCACAAGAGCATTTATTTTTAAATGTCTCAGCCTGTTGCTTGAGCTTACTGATATACAGTAGTCACTGTGAAGCTTCAAACCTTTTAGGAAAGTCAGTCAGTAGTGGCTGCCATTACTCACCGCAGCCACTAGGGGTCTGTGGCTTTATTATGTGTTGATGCATCAGCCAGAAAAAAGTCTGTTTGAGTGCGTTTTTGTCTGAAGTCATAAGGTTTTCACTTCTGAAGGAATGCAGCATAAAAAGAGGAATATTTTAAAGGAAAAGCTGCAAAGTTGGTTCAATATAGGAAATAGATTCAGAACAGTCTTTGATTAAAAGGTACAGTGTGTAAGAATTACTGACATCTAGTGGTAAAGATGGACATATAAGCAACCTGAAATACAAGGCACAGTTATAAATGGATGGTGTCCATCAATGTCCAAAATTCTTCCAGATATAAACACATTTTTGTGTGGGTGTGGATTCATTGGCTTGAGGTGATGCAATGAGTGCACTACAGGTAACTGCTTACTGGTGCATGTGTACTGTCTTCTTCTATGTACTTTTAAGGCATTACTTATCCAGTCGGTGGTTTAGCAGCTATTAAACAGAGCTGGTGCTGCAGTTTTAAAGCTTAGAAAGTTTCTCACTTAACACATACAGTTGTTTCTCCACTCAGAGACACTGTAGTAAAATTGGTGGCGCAAATATGGCACCTGCCATACATGTGGACCCATGATAAGTAGATATGAATGGCTCATTCTGAGAAATTAAAAAATAAGTTATTTTAGTAAAGTTATTAGATACTAATAGAAACAGTTTTCAATGATATATTGCATTTTTCTGACCTCTGATTTAGTGACATGCTGCGCCTTTAAGTTTGCGTTCACATTTCATTCATTTGTAAAGGAAAGTAAAGCGCAGAGTGATGGCCAGTGATGGGAGATTGTGGAAAGCAGCTGCTCGCGCTCTTGGATGTAGAACCCGCTTGTTGTGATTGGTTGCTTCTGATGGCTGGGACTGTTGTCTTGGACAATGATGTCAACTGTGGCCAAGAGTCATCAACAACGAATCAAAGAAGGCGTGTGTGAGTGCACAGGCAAAATCCCGCTCCCATCGTCAGCTGTCATTTCATTCTTCACTCCACTCCACCCTCTCCTTAACGCCTTTTATCTGCCTTTTTCCATCTCTTCCTCCTTCGGCCACTTCCTCACATCTACAGCAACAATTTGTGAGCGGGACTTGTTCACCTCACATTTCACACGTAATCCGCTTATTTTCACCTTCTATTTGAAGACTGTAAATCGCTTGATTTCCCTCCATGTTGCATTACTTCTTTGGACGTCCGTTGCTCTTTTTAGTCAGGTTAGATTTATTTCTGCTAGCCCAGATGGTTGGTGGATGGGCCGGTCAACATAAATCTCGAGACACACAAGACGGTAGCTTCCTGCTACCGCTTGGCTCGGCCGCTCGCCTTCTGCCAGGACTCCTTTCTGTCCAAACTTAATTCTCCTGCTCGCTCACAGCTCTGAAAAAGAGCCACATCCCCTCAATCTTAACAGCGTTGTCTTTGACTGCCCTGAAAGCCACAACTTCCACTGAGCGGATGAGCAGATGGTGCCCTGGCACAAGCTTTTTACAGGACGGGCGGATATCTGTCTCTTTGTTTTTACTCCTTAGTTACTTCTTTGACACTTGTAGTATTTAAAATGTCAGCCGTGTAGATGTATGTGCCGGGATGTGAGAGTAGGAGGGGAAGAAGGAGGAGTTGAACTGTCATGTTGCTTATTTGTTCGCTCAGACCAGCATTCATCCGCCAGGCTGTGGAGGCCACAGCTGCTCCTCCATCACCATCAAGGCCAAATGGAGGAAGAAGTCACGTAAGACTGGCCTGTGATCACAGCGTGATATGGGCCAGCTTTTTCACTTTAAACCCACAGTTTGTAAGATTTTGTCTGCCAGCAATAAAATGATAACCTTTCTCTATTCATACACTCATTTCACCAAGGACTGGGCAGTTTGGCTCACAACTTATATCACAGTCATTTTTGGCTGCATCACAGTACACTCCCTTACAACACTGTAACTGTAGAAGTAAACATTATTATGCATAAAGACAACAGTAGGATTTAGATAACTCTGTTAATTCTGTTAATAACTCTCCATTCTTTACATGATGGGAAATACTAATGCAGGGCTACTCTGTTCGGTCCTATGGGGGCCACAGTTCTGCAGGTATTCAGTGTGTCCCTGCTTCAACACACCTGACTCAAATTAATGAGTTATTGTGCCCAACTTTATAGGCTGTTGGATCCATTTAATTTGAGTATTTTTCTGATGGCCTGATTTTGCATAGTAAGAACACATGTAACATACTCATTTGCATACACTTCAGACTATTTAACCAAAACACTGTAAAATAAAGTGCTAGAAATGCATTTATTTTAATATACAGATCAAGTTTCCCCCGTTTGTTTAAAGTGCCCATAAATCTTTGATATTGCTGCGTTTATACGCCCACTACGCCCAAAATATATCACAATAATTTCTGGTTTTCATCACGGTAATGATCATTGACAATAAAAAATATCATCCTAATTGTTTGTATTACAAATCTATCACAACATTCTGTCTTAAGAACCCTAAAATAATACTAGAAGCCACTGAACTACATTAAGTAAATTCAAGTAGTACGCCTGTATTGCAAAACTGTCGTGACACCAACCAAACAAGTCTGAAATATGAGAACAAACTTGACATTTAAGTGCAAACAGAAAAAAAAACAGCCTTATAAATAACTCTAAATGCAAGCTGATAAATTTGAATAAATTCATCGTTTTTCGTCGTGAGATGACAAATTATTACCATGGGGAATTTCTTTGACAATATATTGCACACGATAATATATCGCCCATCCCTAACGCCCACATGACCTTCCATCTTCCAACCAGACCCTGTCTGCCTATAATGCTAGTTGGAGCCCAAGTTATGCTCATCAAGTCCCATTGCCATTATTTTTACATAACTATAGCTGAAATAGTCAAAACAGAGTTCAGTAAATTTATGCTTAATCGGATAAAACACACCCTTGTGTCTTGTGCTCTGCTTGTAAAATACTTTAAAACCCTTTCTTTTGTTGATTTGTGTTTTAAATGTTTAAATATGAAATGAAAATTGCCTTTACATAGTCACCAGACCTGCATATCTTTCCTTGTCAGACCCAAAGCCTGAAATCCTCAAATTTAGTCAGTACTATTTTTTAATATATTATTGTTGATATTTTTGGGGTTTATTTTTCTGCACTGCCAGAAAGAAAGAAGGAGGTCTAAGAAAAGTTTCATCGATGTAATGATGGTAGATGAAGATGCAGAGGGCTGGAAGAAGTAGATCTGAACCAGCCTGGCAGCACCATGCTGTTTTATCTTGCTTAAACATGTTTAAGTGGTTGTAGTGCATTAAAGTAAATGAAATAAATAAAAAACACAGTATTGAATCATGTGATGAGTGAGTTATATAATAACAGATACCGTCACTTTGTTACACAGATGATGTTTTGTGAGGCAGTGATTGAACTAGTGCACCCCCTGATATCTGAGCCTTTCAGCATGTGTGTGTGAGGATAAGAGAATAAATGTTTTCACTTGTTGTGTGTTTGTGCATGTGCCGTTTCCCAGGGTCGTTGGGCTAATGTGTGCTGTAAGCCGTGAAGCAGAAACTAAATGGAAAGAAATAGTAGAACCTAAAGCCAAAACCTCCATGAGGTCAGCACACACACATGTACACACCTAGAAACAAAAAAGATGACACTTAACACATCAAGGTCATCCTTTAGAATGCTATTTAAACAAAATTTAGGTGAAGTTTGTGTAAAATATGAGGAAAACTCTCAATTTTAGATTTTTATCACGATTTTCATTCATTGCAAATAATTTAATTTAGTTTTTATTCATGTTCTACAAGGTATTGGCACTTTTTTTAAGGATGTGATCATAATCTGGGGTCTTACTCTATGCTGAGACCTCTGCTTTAAGCCTAATTCTGCCGTATTGCTGCCCTCTGATTATTGTCAGATGTTTTCTGTTGTTTAAGCCGTCCGTCCGCCACGTGCGCCCCTTGATTTGACTTACAGGTGAAACGAGAGACTGTATTCGCCTCTCTCTCTGTCCTTATGTAAGAGACATATTGAATTGCCAGTCAGCCAGTTTAGTGAACAGCAGTGCTCAGCAACCATGTTGACTGCCTCTGGGGCCAACGGCCAGCAAACAGATGTGAACCGAGAGCCAGAGAGAGACGGAGCTCAGAGGGCAGGTGGAGGGGGTTGAAATCCGACGTGATTTTCTCTCTCCACCTCCTGACTGACCAGCTCATTGGAAAGAGAAGAGGAAAAACCCAAAGCGATCTTCCGTACAGGACGCGGGCTGCGCTCAGCTTCAGCTTAAATGGCAGCCACTGTGGCGAGCGTACAATTGAGCGACAGGGGCCACAAATGCCAAACACGTCCACTGCTGGGCACTCATGAAAAGGTAGCCCACCACCAACCGACTTCCAATGTATGCTCACACACACAAGAGAAAAAAGGGACTCTATTGTGTTTCAAACCTTTAGATTTCATTAGGAAAAACCACTCAGGCTGAAAATTTCGTTTTCTGATTTTCTTCCTCTCCCCTTCTCTTTCTTCTTTAATGGGTCTCCCTCCCTCTAACTGCACAAGTTAAAAAGAGGGGACTTCACTCTCTTCCTCTCTCGTCCTCTGAAGTCAGTGAAATTATGGACGGGGCTCTGACATTGTGTCTCCACAACAGAGCTCCTAAATCTTCCCCCGTTTTCTTTCGGTATTATCATCATCAGCGATTTCCGGCTGAACTCTTCTGAAAGACCTTTTGAGAACCATATTTAGGTAATTTGTTGCGCTTGAACCCAACCTGCTCTTTGGCTGCATGCATGTGTGTTTGTGTGTGTCTTTTGAATGGCAGCTGTAAGCCATTGAAGGGGGGTGTGGGGGTCTGCTTTTCTCAGGGCTGGACAGCCCTCTCCTGCTTGGTGTCACACCTCCCCTGTGTTATGTATCACTCTTCTTCCTCTCTCTGTTTCCTGAACGGAGAGTCCGCAGCAGCGCAGGCAGATAAAATAAAGTCTTTTTTGGCTCTCGGATTGTTATGAAAAAGTTCCGTGTTGATTGTGGTAAAATGTGACAGAACCAGGTGCAGCTCAGCTGGAGAACAGCTGCTTTCAGAAAAAAGAATCACAATCCAAGGAGACGAGCGATCGCAGGCGGCCTCGGTGATGATGCACAAACTCGACTGTATCCTCAGCTGGATTGTGGAGCCTCTCTAGGGCTGTGTGGGGGTTCAGCTTTTTCCTCAAGGACAGAGGATCAAACTGCCAACCTTCTGATGGAAAACTTCTCAAGAACCTGAAGATGAGCTGCTGTCATTGTTATTAAATTATATTTAAACCTATATCTACTTTATTCTAAAAAAAAAAAGAAAAATCTGAGATTTTATTTTTAGGCCATATTGCCCAGCCATGTCAGAAAAGCCTGACAAACTTCAGTCTTTAATAATAGAAATAGTTTGTTTTTTTGTAACCAACAATCTAAAATGCAAAGACTTTGAGCTATCAGAGATTAAAAAGAGGAAGAAACTAACTTTTGAGGCTCAGTATTGGTGACTCAATACTAGCAGACAAAAATATGAGTTGTAAAAAGTATGAACTTTGCCATGTATATGAACAAAGAGACACTTTTCCTTAAGCACACTTTCATTCCTTTGCACACAATGAGCAGCAGATGAAGTTGCGTGCAGCGAACAGCAGCACCTTGGACAGTGCTTCATCTTCATTTTGAGTCAAGGCGCCATATTTCCTGTCGTTCCCGTCCCGTCTGTTTGCTCGTCGCCCCCTCTTGTCACATTTTCAGCGCGACAGTGACTTCTGCCACGTGAGGCCAACTTTTCTCACATGTTCCTCACTTTCATCCTCAGCAATGGTCCCATATGTTTGTCAAAACGTGTATGTTGTGTGCTTTTTCCGGCCCGATTTGTTCCCATGCCTTCTCTCCAATGAGCCCCGCTCTCCCCGGGGGTCCGGGCCGAAGCCTCACGCTATTTATACAGAGCGAACAGCTGGGGCCCTCCCAGCCAAAGCAGTGAGGGATGAGGGGTCGGGGGATGGGTGGAGAGATTATCATGGAAACTTCAGGTTTAACCAAGCGTTGGAAATGTCTCTCTGTTCCTTTTTTTGCTCTCGTTTTGTGCTGTCTTGTCTTTCGTGCTGTTATTTGTCTCTCTCCCATGGGTGTCCAGAGGGTTGGCAATGCCAGGTCATGCCCAGTTCATGTCAGCTGGACCACTGGACACTCCTCTATCACTCATCCCAAACTTGTCCAGTTCTCCGTTTTTTTTTAAAAATGTTTCCATACCTTTTATTTTCTTTCCTGAAACACACTTTCTTTCTGTGCTTCCAATTAAAGTGCTGTTTTTGGACTGAATTAACAAACAAAACAAAAAAGTTGATTCTTCTTCCATCTGCGCTTCAGCACATTTAGTCCTTTTGTTAAGTCGGACAAAGCCGAACTGCCGTTGCAAAACTGATCTTTTTGCACATTTTCCCCTTTCCTCCTGCTCTACAGCTCCTGCGGTGCTTGTCTTATTGTGAGCTTGCGTCCCGTGCAGTTTTCTCCTCACCGCTCTGCCCTTCACTTGTTTCATCCAGTCTTCTCTCACTAGTCACGACTGCTCTGCCCTCCATTCCCTCAGCTTTTCCTCACATGAACCACTCAGACTTGGGCTTATCCATGCCTCCTTCAGCTCAAGGCCGCTCTCACAGTCAGATGTCCCGTCACAGGCATACTGAAGCTAATGAGAGGTGAAGACAAATTATCCTAATTGCTTTAAGGGGCAGATATATAGATCACAGATGATGTCACAAGTACAGTTGTGACTCTCTGCGAGATTAGCTGTTTAAAGGACAGGAAGCCACGTTGTGACTTGAAGGTTTTTAGATTCCCATGTTGAGATAATGAGAAATCATCACGATAATACAGTTACAGTATGTCTAAAGCCCCTAATGGTACGGTGGGGTGCTGTCGTCATACAGATAGCTGGAAAATGGTCACTCAAAGATGCATATGAGATGTGTTTAAGACATTTCTGCAAATATTCTGAGCTGATTTGGTTTCATCAAAATGCATCCTGCTGTTTCGTCAAGTAACTCAAAGAAGTGATCTGTAAACTAAAAAATCACCATAGACTACACCTAAAAGCAGTAAAACCTCAGAGTTAAGTGAATCAAAATTAGGCCTGTGGGGTCAATTAACTCATTGGCTGACGGTCTTTCCTGCAGCTGACAGCCCCATACTGCCAACGTTTTTGGGGCACTTTGGCTCATCCTTCAGGACCCACAGAATATCGAGTTCTCAGAAACATGTTAACTCTTTTCTTTCATCAGAAAAAAAGTTTGTTTCTAGCTTTTTCCGTTCTTTAGTAATTTGCAGAACATTGGGTAGTTGCAGCAAAAATGCCTGCTTTTGACCCAAAAACTGTGAAAACTAGCTTTTTTGTGCAACAAGGCCTTTCAAGCGGAAAATTGACTTTGATCCCAATATTTTTCACTTTAGTGACACCTGGAACATCTGAACAGCTGTTTACTTTTATGAAACAACAAAATGACACTGACAACAGGGTTTTAGTGGCAAAATAGTCTAATTCATTCACTATATATCAGTAGCAATGTTGTTTCACAATGTAATGTTTGACAAAAAAAAGTCTATCAATCCATCAATCCATCCCTTCATCCATCCATCCACCCTGACAAGTCTGGGTCAGGTTTACCCTCTGATCTGGATTCAGAAATGAGTCAGGCTGTTTGGCTGCTCAGAATGAAGTGCCCATCCACATGTCACAACGTGATGCTTAAGGCTCGGCCCACTTTCATTTATTGTATAAAGGCTGCTGGCGCACATTGTTGCTGAAGTTGTCTGTCGAACATATTTTTGATCAATTGTGACACTCACCGTCACCGAACTCCCGCAACATTTACTTTGCTCTAACATAAGCTGCTTAATTGCTTTGATTTCGATCGCTTTGTCATCATATTTTCCATATCTCTCACCAAACACAAAACCCTCAACTTCTTGCTTTATTACAGTATATTTACAAGGTTATTTGTACCACTTGATCAGCAGATAATTACACTAAATACCAATACCACCCCCCAACCCACCCATTAAAACTCACCCAAAGAAATCTCTTGACACCTTTGGCAGTGAACGTTTGGATTTCAAAAGATGTCAAAAGACGTCTTTGGCAGCCATTGACTTAAATGTCTTTTATAAAATGTCTGTAATTGATCTCAGTTTGGAGTTTTCTCTTTTTGACTCATAATATTTCTCGTGCACATCAGCGATGCTTGTATGTTTACTTCAGATGGGTGGGGACTTGTTCAAGTCACTTGTTTAACTGTAGTCCAAGCTATAGGAATTTTAAAATGCTCCCTGCATAGGTCACAGAACAGTTCTGGACACTGATGCATTGATTGCAGTTTTAAATTTCATGTCTGATGTAACCTTGTCCATTCAGTTTGTGCTGGATGGATAAGCCTCACAAGCCAATTAGAAACTGACAGTCACAACATGTGGGCATCATCTTTGGACTTTGGTAAGCAAACCCACAAGAGAATTTTTATTGTTAACAATGAAGCAGTATTGTGACTTTTTGCTGAATATTAATTGAGTTTGTTGGTCTTTAGAACCACAAAGCTCTCATACAGTAAGGTACTGAGTGCATGGATGTTCCATATCTGTCATGATTATGCATATTTGAATCTATTAGTGAATGCTATGAATACTTTGAAAATTGTGAGGAAAAAACATGAAAGAAAGGATTAAATGAATCAAATGAGGGGGTGCACCTTTTTTATAAGCTCCACTGCCACTGAAATGCCAGCGTGACATGAAATGATTGCAGGTTGTCGATTTGTTATACAAGATAATTTATTCCTTACATTCTACTTGATCCAAATGACGGAGGTGCTAGTGAGCAATTAAGCGCAAGATGAGTCCAGATACTAATTTAACAGGCTTTTAAAATAATTTAAGAAGTTTAACACTTAACGTTTTTTATTTGCCGCAATCAGCTGCTCAGCATTTCTCAAAAGAGATGCATCACTACTAAACTACTGGATTTTTTGTAGTTGCATAGGGGCATATTTTTCCTCAAAACAGAGCTGTAAAGGTTTGTAAAAATCAGAAGTACAAGTTCAGCCCAACTTCAAACTGCCCAGTGCTCGGAGAAACTGCAAAAAAAAAAAAAAAAAAAAAAGTTTCCCAGCCTCATAGCATCTAAAATGGTAAATTTCATGAACAGGAGGACCAAGAAAAAGCTGTACAGTTTGTTTTGAATGTTTGCCAGGAGAACATTTCTTCTCTCTAATGGCGGAGACACACTGGACTGATTTTTGGCTGTCTGGTGCCATGGAGTCTTTTGAAGTCGGGGGCTTGAGTCAGTTTGGTGCGTTCTGTACGGTTTGCTGTCTACAGCCATCGCCATCATTGTTCTTTTCAGCCGATCAAACGTGTAATTGCTGTCGGCTAGTCGTTCAGTTGGTGAGGGACTGATCAATCAGATTGGAGGAGAGCTAGCTCTTGTTAACAAATCAGCGAACGAGAAGACCCAGAGTGAAGATAGTAAATAAAGCAGAAAAAGAGCAAAAGCGCAGACATAATGCACACTCTCACATCGTTCTGGATCAATCATTTTTAATCAAGTGGAACAAAGCTATGGAGAAGCATCTGATCAGCTGGTGGAGGAGAGGCCTGTGCTGTTCACGGTTGGAGATATTTACGCTTTTCATTTTTTGGGGGCCACAATATAGGTTAGAGCTGTCTGCTATTTTGGAAACATTATATTTTGTGCACGTGCAGAAGGTACACCCAAGTTTGGAGTCAGTTCATTATGTTCTTGGGTACTTTTCTTACCTTGTCGGCGAGACTGAGGCCGATTGAGCAACCCGACCCCAATTTCTGGCGATGACCCTGACGGTTGGTAGTCTGTCCAGTGTGTCTCTGTCTAAAGACCAAAGAAGAGATATCTTCAACCTCATACCAACTGTCAAACATGGTAGTGGAGGGATTATGATCTGGGCCACTTGTGAACCATAAACTGCAGCAGGACGATGACCCCAAGCACAGCTGAATGGTTAAAAATATAAAGAATCAAGGTGTTGCAATGACCTAGACAAAGTCCAAAGAGTCATAACAACATACAGAAAACAATTATTTCAACTTATCGCTGCTGTCGGCAGCTCTTTAAGCTACTGGATGATAGGGTGTACTTACCTGTTTTCATGTTTTTACAATGTAAAATGTGATGTTTGCAATTTGATCTTAGTTTTTGTCCAATTCTAAGACCTAATGATGACTAGATTTTTTTTCAGTCCAGAGTAAAGACTCTCTTTTCTCAGATGACTGTGCAGAGAAATTGAAAAATAGCCCACTTGCTATCTCTGTGCTGCCAAGAGCAATATATAAACAACCTTTGGCAACAAGATAATGACTATTATTATCTCTTTGAGGCTAAAGGTGTTACCTCTGCCATCCATTCATTTATTTTCTACACAACTTAGTCCAATTCAAGGAAGCCAGAGCCTGTCCAAGCAAAAAGCATGCGAGAGGCAAGGCAACCTGTCCAAGACCCTGGACAGGTCGCCAGTCTGTTGGAGGTTTCCTCTGGCAAGCGATCATAAATCATATGGGAAGTAAAGACGGAGAAAAACATGAATGTAAAGATGTGACTTCAGTGTTTCTAATGTTATAATCCTTATTTCTATTTAAATAACCGGGAAGTATCAATATGAGCTTAATGAAGTATTTAAATCTTCCTCTTTCTATGCATGAGCAAATGTTCATCCTGTCTTCTATTTCCAGCATAGAAGTGAACCTTACAGGGGAAAGTAAAACATGCACCCTAATGTACTCTAAATGTCAGATTACTTCATGTTTGTTCAGGTTCTTAGTGAAAATACTGGTTTGTCACACCCGGAGCTTTAAACAGGGCTCCTTGCCTTCCTTTTTTTCCTTTCATTTCTTTCACTTAGAATTTTGTTGAACATGAATTTCTATTGGATCAGCGCCTGTGTTTGGCCTCAGGTTTACCTATAATGGATGTTGGCATTGGGATGTTAACAGGAAAGGTTTGAGGACAAAGGAGATCCATTCTGACCTTATCAGCAGTGTGCTTCCAGCCTTTCTCGTTACTTGTCTGTCTGCTCTTGTCCAGTGATGTTTGTGATTGATCAACTGATTAACAGCTTTGGTTATGGGTTCACATTTGATGTTATTGCTTCTCCTTTCTCTTCGTGACTGCTGGTATTTCAGAGTGTGAAGCCTGTTTCGGATTCAGTGACTGACTCGAAGCAATGTTTGTCTCTGTCTCAGAGCTAATGTAATTCTAACAAACACATAGATAAATGAGAATCTTAACAAGTTGCCCTTATTATCAGCAGCAGCATCTGTGCTTCTCTAATTAGAGTTAAATGACCAAATGTAATGGGGCAATTAGTTAACTAAACAAGCCCCTTCTCTCCTAGAAACAACCAGCCGCAGCCATAACAAGCATTATTTTAAGATATGTTTTATCTCCAACAGTTTCAATTAAATTTTCACTGATGGCCCTGGAACTTAATGCCTCCATTACTTAAGTAGAGTCAAGCTGAAGCGTGTGTCTGGGTGGGTGCACTTGTAAAGTTTTTCACAAGGTCTGGCCTCATTGTAGGCGAACAGACCCCTCCTCAAGCATAACTAGTCAGGAGTATATGTATCCCTGGGGAGCAACTAATGATACACCATACGGCGCCTTCAGACTCTGGATTGAACTTTTCAAAGTTTTTGTAGCAGCTTGTTGAAAGAGCGGATTTTGTAGTTTCTGCCTCTAAGTAACTACACTTCCTGTCTAAGACCATCCATCAATGACATTGATCAAGACTGCGTAGGTGGACATTTGTTGGTCAAACACATGAATACAGCACAGGCAACCCCCTCAGTGTTTTACTAAAAAGTTGGCTGGGTAAATAACAGCTTTAAGCTTTGGCACTAAAACATGAAATAAAGCAGATAGTAATAATGAGATAATGAGGCCCAGATTTTGGTGCTAAATTTAGTATGCGTTTACTTACACACACAGGTCAGTGTGAGTATTACTTTATCACTGTCATAGTCCTGAAATAGCCCATTAAAGAAGCAAGTATCAGTTTGAGTAACCCATTATAACCTTACAGTGAAATTAGTTTCAGCAAAACAGGTATACATCATCACACCACGCACAACATCCAGTGTGCAGCCTCGCCCAAAGCATAACACAAACACAGAGAACTGGCACGGAGCCTTCAACAACAGCACTGACAACCTGTTGGCATTCTGACAACTAGCGCAGTCATTGTGATAAGCCAGAATTACAGCTGCATACAGTTTTGCCACGGGTACCTAAATGAAAAAATAGATACGTACCAGCCTTAAAAGTAACAGTTTGTATATTTTGATTCATTGTATGCTACACAGTTTGCTATGCCTTCATAACTCCTGAAAATAAAGTCAGATGATTTTACACCACATTTGTTTTTGGGTTTTTTTTTCTAACATTGCCCACATTGTGTTGAGCAGACTTCATTGGCTAAGCTTTTCATTAGCTTAATAGGCGTCATCTTCACTCCCATGAGCATCAGTCTTGTTTAAGAAAGCAGAAGCAACCTAAGCTGATGTTATGTAATGTTAGCAACTTTTTCTTGATTGTACCATTTGATGGATTTAATCTGTTGGTTATTCGTATCTGAAGCTCCATATAGCTGTTGATTTTTCAAGATAATTATTCAAGCAAGTATCAGCTTTAGTTGCTAAAAGTGAGCTTCAACCAGATACCCTCATCCTATTTCACTACAAGACAAATATAGAATGTGGAAAGTTCTTTGCTGTTCTGTCTGCTGTGATTTGAGGCGTTTTAAGTCCTATTTTGAGGCAGCTGGTCCTGCCACACCTGGGTCTTAGCGGGTATAAATACCCTTTTTGAAGTCTAAAGGAGTTGGCTTAGATTTACATTTAACTTAGCAGCAATCAAGTTTATTTGTTTATGTATATTGTTGTAATGTTTTACTGTTGTTAATGTAGCATCCAATGTTTTTCTAAGGTCTTTGGTATCTTTAAATTATGTTTAGTTGAGAAACTTTAATTTCTTTTTATCCAATTATATTAGATGCCAGGGATATATCAAGCACTTTTCTCTGATCTCTTTCACATCAGCATCATTCACTTTTAGGTATTTTGCATATGGTAATGACCCATTTTACTTAAGCTATTTCTAAACTCCATTGATATATTTAGATGGCATGAATAATATGCACATATTTTCATCTTTGGAATCAAATGATTGCAACTCTGTCACTAAGTCATTTCGTAGTAATGTAAGACAAGTAGCATAAAAGTTCCAAACATGCTTTATTTAACCATTTACATATCAGTTACCATGCGATATTATACATATTTATTTTAACAAAATATATCAAAGTAAAGAATACTGTATGAAAATGCTAATATTGGACTAAAACTGGCATAGGTACTTTAGTGATGCATCACTTTATCAGTATTGAGTGCAAAGAAAAGAAAAAAAGAAAAAACCTTTGTGCTTTAAATTCTAATAATATGCTGTTTTAGGTTAAAAATCCTTTCAAAACTCATATTTGTGCTGTAGTGAGATGACTTTGGAATATTTGTTTTGAAATAAGAATTTTGCTCAAAGTATCAGTTTTCTTCAGAACTGTTTAACAATGAAAATACCAAGAGTCGACTATTTCATTATTGAAAAAAAAAAAAAAACAATAAAAAAAAAAAACAATATAAAATTTCCCTTCTGGGATTAAAAAAAAGTATTTTTTAATTCCATTTCATTCGTATCTTACAGCAAACCCCATGCTTCACATGTGACCTCATGTGGTTTTGCATATGACACATATCTTGCACATGTGAAACATGATTTTATGGCATTTTCATGATAATAAAAAGGGGAAACCCATAAAAATTCCTCTGCGAAACATGTGGGTTTGTATAGGTTTTACATGGTCATTTGCATAGGTTTGACGTGATAATCTGTATTCAGGTATTATGGGTTTCAGATTGAAATTCACATGTGAAACATGTGGAGGTTATTTGTGTGGAATTGACAGCTGATGAATTAATTATTTATTTTTCAAACTCCATTAGTGCCTCTGAAATAATGATGTGCCTGTTCTACATGTATCAGCTTGTGCAATCGTTTGACAGGAGCACTTGTTTTCTTTGCCTTTAGTACTTCCTCTCAGCTCACTGAATAGGGCGGGTAAATGCTAATTATTCTTTTATTGCATCCCCTGTGAGATTCTATTGCTCTGAATTGACAGACAAATGAATAGCATCCTGTCTGCGTTGCTCGTCTCGTGTTAAACATAACTTGAGGGCCTCCACTCAAGCGGCAAGCGGCCATTGTCCGCAGCTATCAAACACCCATTAGGCCGAGTGCCAGTTGCTTGTCAACTTTTGACATCACCAAAAGTTGTCAAGCACATCCCGTCAGAGAGTTAATGCTGAGTGACCTGCTGAAAGACAGCATTTCATACTTCCGCTTGAGTGATGTTTTTGTTGATCTCTCAATCACTCTTCTATTGTGGATGCACTCTTACCTTTTTCCTGCCCCCCCCCTTCCCCTTCGCCCTTTTTCTAGTGGGTAGCCATTAGCCATATGCTGGCAAACAAGCACGTCAATGTGGGCATCAAAACAGAGGCTCAGGGGAGAAGCGCTTGAATTTCAAAGGGTGTAACTCTGCGAACATGTTGCGGATGAGGCGAAGGAGGTGGGCTTTGGCTCGGGCCGGCCTCTCGGTGTGACACGGCAGGCGGGTGGGGGGCATTGGCAATGTCAGGTTGTAGAGACGGACGAGGATTTGGAAGAGTCAAGTACTACTGAAAGGGAAGTTGTTGGTGGTCTGCAGAGTTGCAGCAGCTGCCCCTGAAAACAAACGGAAGAAATAAGAGAGACAGTGGGAGGAAGGGGGGGGGCAAAGGGGAGTCCGGTGGAAGGCGTGCAGGCTCCTCACTTTTGGGGCTTCCCACTTTTTTTGTGTCCTTGTGTTAATCTGTTGAGGGGAAAAAGTGAGGGAGCGAGAAAGAGAGAGAACTTGGCTGAAGCCCATGGGTTCCCCCTATGCCCTCTCCCACCCCCACCACTTTACTCCGGCCAGCTAAACTTGAAGTTCAACACCCCCCTGTCCCCTCACCATCACCGCCACCATGGGTCCTCCTCTGTCCTGCTTGCTTGCTCTGTATTCAGCCTAGGTGCTGGAGTGACAACGAGCCATTCATTGTGGAGGTAGAGCAAAAGGACTGTGGATCTCTCCTGTGTCTTTTTTTAGGGGGGAGGCGGATGGCAGAGGAAAAGGAGGCAGGGATCATACTCCTGCAATGAAGAAATGCGACAGAAAAAGGGGGACAGAAAGAGAAAGTAAACAAGGGAGAGGAAAAAGTGAGGGAGGGGTGAGTAAAAAGTAAGAGTGAAGAGGGAGGGAGGAATGGATGGAGAGGGGAGGCAGAGCTGGGATCACAGAGGGAAGGGAGGGGGTGAGTGAGAGAGAGAGAGATAGAGGAGAGAGTGGGCTACCATGCCGAATGAGCAAGAGAGGCGGAGAGGAAGCAGAGCTCCATCAGATGAAATGAGGTGAAAGTAATTCAGGCATTAATCAAGCCAGGGCAAAAGGGAGGGTATACTGTGTTTTCTCCCCCCTCTTTCGCTGCGGAACTGAAAGGCAAGGTGTGAATGAAGGAGCCCACAGTGGCCGGCAGAGAAGCACCACTGGGTCACAGCATCAAATCATGTCCGAGTCGAACACCACTGCCGCTTGCACCGCAGACCAGGTCAGTCCAAGCTGTCATGTTGTTTTCTAATTATTTCATGTTGTTGTTTCTACTTGCAAGGAAGCAAAACTGATGCTGATGCTTCTTCTGAATTTGTTGCACCTGACATCAGGAAGCTTGTTTTGTTTTTTTCTGAAGTCGTAGAAAAGAGACTCGGAAGAAAGGGGGGAAAAAACAGCGAACAGAATCCCAAGTTCCGGTGAGATGTATATCATCTTTAGATCCTAATTCGGAAGTTGTTAAGGGGGGTGGGTGGGGGGGGGTTTCTAAGAGCGACTGAGTGAGTGTGTGTTTCTTGGACTATCAAAGCAACGATTGTTTTGCTCGGAGCTGCCTGGACAACGGTACAGGGTCCTGAAAGAATTGAATTCATCAAGACGAGCTATTGTCTACGCCGCCTTATTTTTCGGTGATCATTCAGGGGGTCGGTGACGACTCAATACCCCCCACGCCACGTGAGGAGGGGGACACAGCTCTTTAAAAACCCGACCACGTGTGGCGGCCCTGAAAAGTTTTAGAAGTAATTGCAGTGGGAAGTCCGGGCAGTGCTGCGAGAGATGGGGTTGGTAAGGAAGTGGGCCGGTCTGCCATGTGTTTGAAAGAGAGTGACAGAGGAGGAAAGTAGAAGTGTCCAGAAAAGGATGATATTTATGCCCCTTTCCAACCCCCCCTCACCACCTGCCCACCCATCCTCTTCCACAAGCAGCTTTAATTACACACTTTGGCACATACATCCCTCGCTCCGCTGTCCTTTATTAACCGTCGACTCACTGAAGCAATTAAATCCTCTGATCTGTTCAAGATAAGATATACAGTTATTTCCATTGTAGCAGGTAAAGACAAAAAGGTGTGTGTGTGTGTTTGTGTGTGTGCATCCGACCTTGCTGCCTGCATACGTTGTTTGCCAAGTCCTTGTCTCCTGTTTCCGATTGCAACTGTCAAGGCTGAGTCAGCTCGCTATAGTTTTCTGGACAGACACACACATAAAAACACACACCTACACGGATGTATACGCAAATGTTTGGTTTTTATGCCCCTCAAACAACAAACACAGCAGATGCTTAAATCTCTCACACACAAATCTCAGAAATGGATGGTTGTTGTAGGTGGAGGGTTGAAGTTATTTAGGGCTTCAGATTGTGTGCACGTGGGAGCATGTAGACCTGCGTGTGTGTTTGTGTGTGTGCGCGCTAATCCAACATATCTGGATGGTTTAGATTTGTTAACAGCCGCGCAGCATATTTCTCCCAAAGCTTTAACTGACAGCTCTTTCTGAAGTCTTCAGAAGTTGCAAATAGTGCTGCCTGTGCATGCGTGTCCAAATTTTTCTTCATAATTACTGACTCGTCCTCTTTCTGATCTGCTGTCAAATTACACACTCGCTTCAGTACCAGCGGGCACGCTACAGAGTCGAGTCTTGCTCGTCTAATCACTAAGTGTTCGGACAGTCGTATATGACTGCTGTTGTTCAAGTGTATGGGTATTCAGAAAAGTTCAGTCATAAGTATATAGTTTGAGGGTGTGTGTTCTTGCTGTAATCAGTAATAAGAAACATATGAACCCTTCCTTATGAGTATATTTTGCAAATATTCCCCTAATAACCTTCAGACCCATCCAAACTGACAATTTTGTCAGCCGTGAGCCGTGTAACTCTGCCTGCCAGTGGTAAGCGATGTGCACCCTGGTTTCCACTGCAAAGTTTTCATTCTTTTCATTGTATTCTAAATGTGTAGAAAACAGAGAGGTTCATGACAGTATGCAGACACATATGTTTGGACTCTATTCATTTGATACCTTATACAAACCATATTTCATGACCACCTGTTCTTTTCAGACAGGGTCTCTTCTTCAAGATATTTGAAGCACCTGGTGTCCAGCGGCTCTTGTGTGCCTGAAACAATAGTAATATCCTCATGTCCTCCTGATTTTCATTGATCAAGACACTTCTTTATTTTGCAGGAGGGCCTGTTTGTTACTGGGATGTAAATTGCCTTTTGAATTGGTAGTGTCTGCTAAACCCTTCTCTACTATGGTTAAATTTGTTGGATGGATGCGCCTCAGCTGGACCTAAAAGCATCTATTTTATACAAAGGTTAAGTTGAAACACAGTTAAAAGTTTGAGTAATCTCAGATTCTGTAGATAATGTTGATGTCACGGAGCTGAGAGAACATAGCTAAACTGGGGTTGCCTTGAAAGCTAAAGTTGGACCAGTTTTTGAATGAGGTTGAATCGTCTCCTTTGGTGTCACATAGTCAGAAATATCTCCACAACTCTGGAAAAACCGTATTATTTTGGCAAAATCTGATATTCTGAGCTATGTTCTTGGAAAACAACTAGATTTGTTGGTATTTCTGTAAACCAGTAAGAATTGTCGTGGGTGGCACAAAGCCACTAAGGGTGCAATTAAAGAGCGCTTGTAAAATGTTGTCAAGTGGAAACATGTCATAGTGGATTTAAATGGTAAGCAAGCAGGAGCATTTCCAGCCTGTAGGTTGCGGCTCGGATGTTTGCTGATTTTAAAAATGAAAGCATGCAGGTTTTTACAGACTGCTCCTTAAACTAAGCATTAAATCTTATTCTATGAGGTTTTTCTTGCCATTTTTCTGCTGTTTTTGGAACATAGTCTTCAATTGCTGCTCCCCTTTGACTTGGCTGAAGAAGAAAGGGGAAAAATTTAAAGCTATACTGTCAATATTATTGTGCAAAATTTTATTTTACTCTGGTGATGGACATAATAAGGAGAAACATCTTGCGATATCTGTATTATTGAGTCAGATCGAGCTGATTGCCTGTTCTCATGCACTAATTTTTTTTGCTAGGGAGGGGAATGATCCAACTCAAGATTGACGTCATAAAGTTAGTCTTAAATGACTTCTGAGACATTAAATAAAGGTTTGACATCATTCCACAAGTATTGACAGAGTATTTCTAAAAGCTCTTAATCAACATATAATTGTGAAGTCAACAGAACTTCCGACAATATCGTATTTCATCCTTTGCTACAGGTTGACAGGGAGGTTATGATACTAAGACATAAAGTCTGATATGGTTCTTCAAGAGAGTTGTTTTTAGCACATTTTGAATGACAACTCTTTCACTAGCTTTAAAAACATCCTAAATCACCCAGTTTCTTCTCTCAGAAGTAGTTTGGCTGCTCAGCTTTGATCAAAACCTTGTTTTTCCCCATTTCCTTTGTCATTACATGGCCCACGTCTTTTCCTCACAGCAGTAAAATGACCCTTCCATGTTGGGACAATCGTCTGAGGTCATGTGTGTGATGTCAAGGCATGCTTGGATAGTAATTGGAATAATAAGAAGTTCAGATGGATACGGTAATTGCAAAGTGAACACTGATGATTGGCTCTGACATCCTTTTACAAAGAGAGAAGATTAGATGACACCATATCCATACCCAGACAAAAGCTCTGATTGCCCTGTCATTACTCTGACTTCATGCGATCTCAGCAAATTTATCCAGTCAGTCATTGTTTTACTGGCTACATAGAGTCGTTGGGAGCAGGTTATTTCTGTGGACCCTTCATTTCTGATTATGATACTTCAGATATAAGAAAACAACCAGCTTCAATAGCTAACCCAAATGATTGTTATGTTTAAAACCAGATTTTCTGGATCACAGGGTGTCAAGGAACCCTGTTGTAAAGTACAACTCTTTCCACCATATAGACGTTCATCCAGAGATTTGCTGCACTCCCAACACCTACCTGTCTATCTATAGCTGTGCACTGATATAAATTTATCCCGTCTGGCCTTCAGGTTGCCATAGTTTCAGTGAAGAACTATATAAGTTGTCCCCAAATAATTCTTTTTAGTTTAAACATCCTAAACATCCTAAGCTGGGGAACTTATTGAAATGGAATTGACTGTGAAACATCCATGGACGTTACACAAAAGGTGGAGGTGGCTGCAGATATACAGTTCAGTACATTACATCTGGCGCTGGAAGCCAGCAGAGCCCCCCTTCCCACAGACGCTCACACACAACACCCATCTGGGGGCAGGTGTTGCAGTTTATGGAGCGGAAGTGCAAAGTAGCTGTGTTTACTTGCTGCGCCAAGGTTTAGTAAGCAAGGGAACAAACACATGTGGAAAAGAGACAGAAATAGATTTAGAAAGTGTGTGTTAATGTGTGAGCATGCATATTTGTGCCTCTTGTCCATCTCCCTGTGGTGGCTCCAACCTTCGGTCTGCTTCTGACTTCACTAAGTTTGGCTTCCGGGCTCACAGCTGCCTTACCAAAACATTCACTTATATGACACAACACACAGTAAACCGATGACAAGTGCATTGTGTGGATAAACAAAAGAATTAAGGATGGATGCTAAGTGAGTAGAGAGATCAACTGTTAAGCTTGGTAACAGAAGAGCTGGAATGCTGATGAAAATGATGGAGGAGTGGAGCTTCTCCACATAAATCTTTGGGGTTAACAAAACAGGTTTGGTTTTAGATTTAGTTTCAGTCTTTTAGCAGTTTTTACATCTCTATTAAGGAGCTGAATCCCCCACCTGGATTTCAATAGGGCGCTGGTAGTGCTTAATCTTTAAAGTGAATCTTACAGTTTCTTTTACAGTTCAGCTACTCACTGTCTATTTTTATACAGAATATTGATGTTGCAACAGGGTCCATGTAACAGTCTGACATTAAAATGATGGGCTAGAAAAGTCCATTACATATTTTTCTTTACTCAATATGGAAGTTTTTAAGGTTAAAGTTGTTTTAGATGGAGAGAAATGGCTTTTGTGCTGGCTCCATGATAGATATTAGCTTAGTTCACCATTCAAGGACTCCTTTCAGATTCACCAAACTGAAGAAGCTACATACAACTTCACTCAATGAAAAAACAAACAAACAACTAAATAGGCCTTTAAAGATTTTATGTTCTTGTTAATTTTATCCTAAAAAGTTCATCTTCAGTATTCTTTCATCAACTCGCATAGCATAGCAAAAGCTCGCCATTTCATCAGCAATTTGTTATTGTGGTTTGAAGAATGCAACAATATAACAGGACTAGAAATGAAACCCAACATGGTACACACAGCTTATTGGTAAGCTTTACCTCGGACATCGAAATTCACTAATTGCAGCTGAAGTGTTGTTAGAAGTATGTCGGTGTACTGTATTTATCCTTATGCTGGTTTATACAGAGAACTTTAGATCTTTGCTAAGTAAGCCCCCTTTACTTATTTCAGAGAATATATTCTGAAAGTAAAGGTGTTTACTTCTTTGTCTCTCCAATGCTCCTGTAACTCAGTGTTTCTCAATCCTCATTGCCACACGTTTGAGATGTTTCTGTTTTAACACACCTGGTTAAAATAGATGGCTCGTTAGCAGGCTTGCAGAGAACTTAATGAGGGTGTCCAGTAATCTGAATCAGGTGTGTATGAGTGGGAAAACATCTAGAATGTGCAGGGCAGTGGATCCTGAGGAGCAGAATTAGGAAAAGCTGCTGTAACCCACTAGCAGCCAGTTCAGGGTGTTCCCCGCCTTTTGCCATAACAGCTGGCGAAGGCTCCAGCCGACCACCGCTCTGAATCGGGATGAACTGGAGGATGGATAGATCCATGGATGGATGGTTCAAAGCAACCAAATAACTGAAATAAGAAACTGAAGAGGTCATTTTCAGAATGTGTTTCATACCTCAGAGATGCTAAAAATGTCAGGGTTTCAGACAACAGCTGGCAGCAGCAGGGAAAACAGAGACAGACTTTGACTTGGGTTAAGGGGTCAGACCTTGACGTCAATCAAAACTAAGTTTCTTAATGTGTTTAACCACCTTTCGGTGATGTTTGTTTTTTCCCCCATTTTGCAAACCCTTCACAGTAAGCTACAAGTATTTAATTGTAATGTATAGTAGAAAACAGTTTGGATCTCAAGATTTTAGCACTTGTCAAAACTGCCACAAAGCAGTGAAAAAATTTAGGCAAACCACACATAAGCTAAACTTATAGCCGCTTTGCTTACAAGCCCCACAAGCTCATTGATTATCACTTTGCAATAATTAAAAATGTTAAGGGTTGTATTTGATCGCTTGGTTCATATGCTTCGTGATGTTTTACTCTGTTTTTTGGGGGCTGCGAGTAAAACACATGTGAAGGTCATAGTGTGGTCAGTCACCCTGCTTGAGTTTCCCTCCTCAGGCAGAAACACTGTTAAGGAATGCTGGGGTCATGGAAAGGGTGAACAGCCCAAAGCCTACAGTGGCAAAGGGCAGCATTTTCTGTTCTTGAGTGTTTGGCAACTGGATTTTTGATTGACATGGATATATTCCAACATTACTAATTGTAACTGTGAGTAAGCCTTTATAGTCCTGATTTGAACTAATTAATAGAAGTAAATAAATAAAAACATACATGCAGGCAGAAGGAGCTGAATTGCTTTTAGGAGCCCTTGACCTTTGACCGTACTGCTGAGTCTACCCACTAATTCTGGTTCCTGGAACTCTTCATTACAAACCAGAACTAACTGGTGCATTGTGTTGAGTTCAAATTTGCCTTTCTGTGTGAAAGTGGCAGTAAGCCACTTCACATTCAGGCTTGTAAGGTGCTACGCCGCAAGCCTAATACTGTGGGAAATTAGTCTGAGGGTCATTTTCACCCCTCATGCTTTCCTGAAATGAATTCCAGCTTTTAAAGCTACAGATCGTTGAGGTTATTTTGGACTAGAATTTTTTTCACTTGCAAACTTCTTCAGTACGCTACAGATATTATTGTGTGTCATTTGAAGACACCCATCTATGCTGTGATTGCTGTTGCATAACATTTACTGTTGTGATATGCAGTTAATCCCCTCTTTGTTGTAAATCTTATATTTATTTAGGTTGCTATGGGTGAGGTGACACCTCTATAGGATGTTGGAGCAAGCTAAATAGATTTATTCAGCATTTCTTGCCTGTGTAATTGTATCGAAACCCCATTCAGCTGTATTATCTTTAACCAATTACTAAGCTCAAAATATGAGCTCTGTTTAAAGATGGATGATACACTAACACCGCCACCCCTTCCAGAATAATAAAATTAAAATATCTCAGTCACGCACATTATCATCCTTCAAGGAATCTGGCAATAAATGCAGCTTATGTCCTAGCATCCATCCTCACGCACAGTCAATGGTTTAATCAAAAAAGAAAAGCAGTAGCTGTGGAATGTGCAACAAGCGTCTTTACCTCAAAGAATGGGGGGGGGGGGGGGTGACGGACGACAATAGATGGTTTTCTTTGCTGGGAGTCAGCCTCAAGCCTCATTTATGCTACTTTTGCATATGTAAATAGATAAGTACAATTTAGAGGCTGTCAAAAGTCATGCCCACATACTCCCTTTTAATCCTACATTAGCATGGCTGTAGGGCAGTACATCCACTAGGAGACAGTGCAGAGTTCAGAGTTACGGTCTGTCTTAATCTGCACACTTGAGCACTTCAAACACTGTTTTTGAGTGTGTTGTGCATTCATGTTGTCATTTAAGCAAAAATTCAGTGCACTGAAAGTACCAGGATGTTGCCCTAAGAATGGCCAAAAATGAAGTGCAAAACGAAGCACACTACTCGCACTAAACGGATACCATCTTGCTGACGTAGAGGAAGAGGCGGGACTTCCACACTGCTTTCAGAGCTGAGTAATGGCGGTGAACAAAGCGGTGGCGACCCCTGCTGCATCAGAGGCGGTAATATACTGATTTAAGTAACGTTTATGAAATGATTTAGACATAATTCCGAATGTATATTGTGGCATGCTACCAAGCTGTTCACTCCCTGATGACAGTTATGATCTGGTCGTGTGTTTGAGGCTGCGGTCATACCGGCTCAGTAGAGTTAGCACATGTTAGCAGTAGGGCTGGACAATTAATCGAATTTTAATCGTGATTTCAATTTTGCCTTTTCACAATCACAAAAACACTGTAATCGAAGAAAAACAATTAATCCTGAATTGAACAGACTGGTGGAGTTACAGGAAGCAAACTGCAGTGAGTATAGAACAGGAATGTATGTAGACTTAGTATTCATTTTTTATTGCTATTATTTTATTGAATAGTATTATTATTTTACTCCTTTACTTGTTTCTAATTTATTTTCGGTTTAATTTTTTTAAGTCATATTTCAAGTTGAGTTTTGTGGTTCAATAAACACTTTTTTATAAAATCAATGAATAATCGTGTATATTAATCGTGATTTCAATATCAGTCAAAATAATCGTGATTATAATTTTTTCCATAATCGTCCAGCCCTAGTTAGCAGGCAATGCTAGTCCTTCACTTCCTGTAAGTGCAGTGCTCTGTTTGGGTCATCATTTAGTGAAAATAGTGTGCACTACAGACGAAGTACACAGTGTGCACTACGCACTGAATTCCAGGGCACTCGGGCAAGTGTGCGGTTTGAGACAGGCTCTAGTCTCTTAGTTCTGACATCAGTTTCAGACAACAGCAAACATTTCAATTGTGCAGGAGATCATGCTCTGTGTGGTGATTAAACACATCACAGCTTCTTTTTTATTGTCTGTTTTATTGGGTGGTCATGAGCTAAACTGTGCAACTCTGCCCCCGTGGTTTCTGGTGGTACTGCTCTTTTTACTACATCTGGGTATGCATCCACATACAGTAGAGCATAAATGAGGCTTTACACAGTGAGATTAAACAATAATTCTTGATTACAAGGATAAAACATTAAAAGAAATTCAAGTTAATTATTTCTTAGTCTTTGTTTTGTGCCATATGAGTTGTGGCTTGCTGGATTTCATAATCAACCTTTATGAGATCGTCACTATATGGAGGTGATGGTAGATTTTTATGGAGAATGAGCAGCACAGAGATGAACATAAATGTTTAACTCTTTAATCGTTAGTGGCCATGGGTCAGCTACAGAGTTGAGGCCTTTATACACCTTTACACACATACTTTACACACCTAATATTTAGTCTGAAACATTCGCATGGGAATGTTTTTAATCAAATTAATGTCAGGTCAATAAGAACATTCACATTAGTGACGTCCGCCCCCCCCTCCCTGTCTGATTCAGCTGCGTGTATGAAGCTAGTAGTAACTTCTGTGCAGTCAGGTCTGGGTTTTCAAACAAATGGATTTAAAAGAAAACTTCTGCAGTAACACTGAGGGAGGCGACCACAACCTTGTCATTACCTGTAAGTTTATTTATTTTCTAAATGCTGTCTTGTCTGATAAACGTAGCTCACTGTCTGAGGTGCCCATGTCGCTAGCAGTTAGCCTTTAGCAAAGTCCGACCGCAGCTTGACCTAGACTCTCCAAATAAGGTCATAGCCAAATAAAGGTGTAGCCAATCAAAATGAAGTCAACGTGGTCTCCGGGTAAAGCTCCATATCATCACCGGACCCAACTGTATTACTGAGGAAGTGAGTATTGTTTTGCGTTTCAAAACAATACTCCGCTGTTTTGAAGTATTTACATATGCAGTAATGTCAACAACCTAAACTAGTTTTTACCGATATGTCATCACTCCTTTAAGAAAAAGAAAAAAATGACAGACGTGTTGCTTTGTCGTTACGACTGTATCATCATGGCCAAGCGTGTTAAGGCGTGTCCATCTTTGTGTGACAGCACTCTTGTTTGACAAGTGGGAAAAGAATTGCTGCTGAACAAGTTCCAGTGTTTCCCTACAACTTTTTGTTACCATTTGAGGTTATTACAGGTGATATTTAAAAAATCTGGATTTGGCATTTTCACAGTGTGATGAGCTGTTTTCAGCATATAGAAGTTTACTTTGCACCCCCACCTCTCCCCCCGTCATTGCACTCTGCATGTTGTGTTCAAGTTCCTCTGGAAAAATAAATGCGAGTTTGTTCTAGCATCTTCACAATTTCGCCTCGGACTAGGTGTGTAGACAAAGACGTTGATATTTCTCCTCAGAATTATTCGGAATTTGGTGCTGTTTGTTAGCATCGGTCCTGGTGAGAAAAGGCCTTTAGCCATATTAGCAACTGCTAGCAGAGTGAAAAGCTAAGCTTTGTTATTCAGTAGAGTTTGGGTAAATGTGTCAAATCCTATTTGACCTGGCAAGATTGATCTTTTATTAACAGTTCATATTTTATATTCACATCTTCAACTCCCACACAAATCAGTCAGTAGTGTAAGGGCCGGGTTATTCTTGCTGTTCGGTACATTTGTGTAAATAGTTGCTGCAGCATGTGAGGAGCACGGGGCGGCTGAAACGCTGAAGTCTCTGCTAAGAGGACTGTGCAGCACTTTGACTGAAAGGCCAATCTGCCTGTCACAGCGTGTGCATTTCCGGAAACAACAGTTTACCAAACTGTTGCTAACTGTTGCAGCACAAGTGTTTGTCACCGTGCAACAGGGAGGAAACAGCCTAATAAAGACGCTGGTAGCTGTGGACAAAGTCCGAGCAGCACTCTTCAAAACAACTCGCCGTTGTGTTCATGCTCTGACCTCATGTTCACGCTTTTCTACGCATGAGCACCTCTATCGTTTAAAGCAACATTTACCCATCTTGTATTTCAGAAAGCACAGCAAGATTATTTTAATATAAACAGTCCCGCCTCACTCCTAAGACACACCCCCTCATTCCCTCTGCCTCCCAATGCAGAACCAAAGGTCTGACAGGCAGGTCCCTTGGACAATCCTAGGGGTGCACCCCACTTCAAGGATTAGTTGGAGTTTTCATTGAATATTTAGAGATTGGAATAATATTTTATTTTGATTAATGGTGGGTCTGTGTTGTTTTTTAGAGTTCCATTACCTCATTCATAGCATTTTACACTGTTAAAAAAATTGCGTAAGAATGCAACATCGGTAGGGGTTGCTTTAAGTCAATGTTGCACCATGTGCACACGACACGTTACCTTATGTCAACATGAGGGTACGCATGTTGAAATGAACGTTAGGAACCTGTGGCAGCCATAAGGCGTACACAGACACATCGCCAACAGCACGTACCAGTATTACCCTGCCCTGAAGAGATGGATGAGCCAATGAGCAAACAAGCTAACATACCATTAGCTTAACAGTCAAACTGATTACTTTGATCCTTATGCAGTGAAGTGAAAGCTTCATTTTTGTATTTAAAGGGACTAGAGGCAGGAATTTTTTGAAAAAACAACAAACATGCATGTCCATTTTTTAAATACTAATGGGTGATAAGGCGCTAAATACCAAAAATAATGTTTCCACCCACGTTTCTCTCCGTTGCCTTGAACAGGCTGTGTGCTGCAAAATGCGCTGCAATTCGGTGTCCGAATTTCCCGTGCTGCCCTGCGAACGTGACATCAAATGACGCTACATCCGCAGTTTTGATACAGGAAGAAGACAGTCGCGGTGAATTCAAACACTGTAAGCGATAGTTATGGATTATTCTGCCGTCAGCAAACGATCCAGATCAACTGAAAGACACTAAAAAGTGTAACTACGGAGAAAAAGGTGAGTAAACAACATTATAGCTTCAGTTTGTGCACGCTCCCATGACGGCTTGGCTCGGGGCTGCAGTTACCTGAAGCGCCAGTCGCGGTAGTCACGAGTTTCGTTTCTTAATCTTGCCTCAAGTCCCTTTAACCAACGTTGGTTATGACATGATTGGAATTTGTGTAACAAAGTTCATGAACAGAGGTTCATATGCCTTTTAATAGCCTTGATAAAAAAATGACTACAACGCAGACAACCTCTTTTTTATTACTCTTTCCTTATACAGTATATTTATTAGAACTGGACTAAAAACTGCTAAAATTTGCCTCTTATTTCTGCAGTGAAGTTTTCATTTATACAAAAGGATTTTTTTTCTTAGCTTAAACACTACACTCTATAGCAGATGAAGTTAGGGATGAAAACTCCATGCCAAATTAGAAATTTATTGAGTATAAGTGCAGGTCAGAAACATTATTATGGTTTCCCTGACAACGTATTAATCAAAACTGGGAGATAGGTGGAACTGTTTGATTAAACAAGGTTTGTTGTTTACATATACGTTAGCCAAATATATAATAGCCATACTTATGTCCATAATTATTTCCTTTAGAAATCTATTTGTAGTTATTTATTTATGAAGTAAGAACATCCTCATGCCAGACGTCACTGTTGCTGGGTTTTCTGCATTCAAGATATAAAATAAGAAAAAGAAAACACGAAAGAATTTAAAGTCATTTAGCAGCATTGCTTCTTGGTCTATTGCATCGAAAGTGTCAACTTCTATCATCTGGTCATTATAACGTTGACATTTAGACATTTGACATAACTCAGAGCATACTCATATCGCTATATCCTCATGGAAAATAGTGACCATATCAAAATAGTGAATTATTAGCAAAAACTACATTTAAATTGATGGTTTGTGATTTACGGAGTAAAGCATAAATCAACTGAAATGACAGCATGCTTGTAACAACCCGCATTCTTCAGCAGCCATAAGTGATATACCGCTCTAACCTGCATGCTCTACATTTGCATTTCATTGTGCTGCAACTATTAGAAAGAAGGGAAAGTTTAAGCAAAACTTGGAAACTGGGTGAGGAGAAAAGGCTGATGAGGCTTATTCATCAGCTTTGTCATGGATTTGTAGGAAGCAAAGACCAGGGGAGAAAAGAGCTGATGATGAGGCTCGTCGAGGCAGCGTGCTTACCGTGTTAGCAAGAAAACATGAGGGGGGTTTAAGGCCGGATAGTGCTTATTGAGGCTGCAAGTGTGCGTGTGCGTGTGTGGTGTGCGTTTTTGCCCGTGTGCGCGTGCTTGTTGAAATGGCTCTCTAGCTGCGCAGTATGAGGATTGAGGGCAACTCCGTGGAGATGATGTTTGTTAACAGCGGCTCCGGTGGAGAGGGCTGACACGAGCAAAGAGGAGTGAAGAAAGATTGGTGATTTAGTTTGATGGTTTGATGCCTTTTTCTAGCCTCTCAAAAACTGAGAACAAGGAAACTACAGTGGCTAAAAGGTCAATAATTCAACCTCCCACTGTATCCCGTCATGAAATAGTTGGTCCCAGAGACAAAACTTTAAAACTGACTTGGACTAAAATAGTTGTTTTTAAAGATCTTTTTGTTTTCTTATATCAACTGCTAAATATTAAAAATCGTAATTACTTGACAACGAAATCAAAATTTTAAATATCCACAAATATCAGAAATATATATTTAACAAAAGACTGGAAAAATGCATGATATGTTGCATGTTGAATCTTTATAGTGTGTGTGAATGAAGTGCTTCTATGCCATTGTGGGGAGCCTTTGTCCAAATGCCATTAGCTTATTTTAAAATTTATTATAGTTTGATAATTAAACCCTAATGTTACAGTACTCCGTTTTATATGCCTTTGGGGTCTCCTAAATGTAATTTACAGGATAAGTGAATGTTTTACAGTAAAAACACGACTGATGGTGCTGCAGATGTCATGCACTTAATGATTATTCAGCCTCAGGGTTCTTAAGCACTTCATCAACGTCCTCGAACTTCCAGCTGATGTAATCCAACGACTTCTGCTGCCCTCTAAAAGACAGAACGATGCTGTTTTGTATATTTACAGACAGATAAGTCAAAGAAATGCAGCAAATTCTCAGAAAAAGCTTTTTTTAGTTGGAATTATAAAGTGGCTAATTATCAAAATAGCTCCTGTGCTCTAACTGTCTGTTTTTAAGTTGATGGTTTAATCTATCATCAACACAACAAGTCAAAGGAGCGACTTGAATTTCAGCTCTGCAGCTGATGTTGTGGTAATACCGCAGCTTGGACCTTGTATTCACACACCATTTGATTGCGCTGCTGGCATCACTGGATGCCTCATCTATGCTCTTGCACAGTGTTATGCGGGGGGAGTGTAGGATGCAGGTGAACAGCTTGCAAGGGCCAACAGCTCCGCGGGCCAGTCTCGCGCATCACTTGACTGCCATACTCCAATGAAGGCCTACGCACAAATGAACTTGTTAAGCAAATGAGTGAACAAGCAAGAAGGTTGGGGGTAGGGGTTGGATGGGTGCACATGGCTACAGCAGCTCCTACTAGACCTGCCTGCCTGTCGACACACATCATCGGCCATTACTGCCCCTCTGTCACCCCGTCTTCCTCTCAGAGCTTTCAGTGTCCGTCTGTGTTTCAGCCTGCCTCTTCCCATCTCTCTCGTCCACTCCAGCTCATATAATACCATTGTTTAATCAGAGAACAGCCTATTTCTGAATTGGATTGGGAGATTATCTTCACAATGCTTTAACAGGATGCTGTCATCCAACACTTGCAGAAATGGACAGCAGAGGAGACGGTCATAAACAGATTTTGCCTCTATGTGCTACAGAGATGCTTACCAAAAATAAATTGATATGTTTACAGATTTAACCTGGATTGTGTGAAGCTAAAATCCGCAGCCATATCTCAATCGTCTCTGAAGTAAAATTTCACTGCTCACTTATGACAGGAAAGATGGATTTCTGACATAAAATGTCAAACATTTAACCTCTGCCCTGACCACACCCCTCTTTGCCCTTGCTCCCACCTTTTTTTCGCATGAAGATGTCTGCACATGCAGCCCCCCCCTATCTGTCTTACCCCAGGGAAGGTATTTGAGGACTCCAGCCTGGTAAGTTTGGTGCTATAAGTGTCACAGGGATGGAGAAGAGTCCATTAGTCATTGGGCTTTTTTGGACTATTCTAAAGGTTTTTGGATCAACTTCTTCAACATGAAGAATTTTCTAAAGGTAGGGAACTGGATGGACTTGTAGATAAAGAAATAGTAGCGTTTAGTGGTTTTTTTAGGCTTTTATCTTCACTATTTGAAGCATTTCCTCATTATTATTATTCAAAGTTTGTTTTCCAATCTTCTGCCTGATTCACACGGAGGTCTGTTTTGCTATCACGTGTTGCACATCTTAAACTCAGTCATCATCAGTAAACTTTTTAACAAGGGATATTGGTCAGATATTACACTTGGAACAAGCTCACTCCACTTTGTGTTCAGTAAAGGATAGTTGCATTTATTTGTGTTACATATGAAACTATTGACCAATAACAGGCTTCATTCAGGATAATCAGATACCTCACTGACTGCAGAGCTTTAATCGGGGGACTACATGAAAAAGACGGTTTTTTTTTTTTTTTTTTTTTTTCTTAAATGTCTAAGGGAAACAACTGTTCGCCAGATCGGAGAGGGAGACGATGGCCAAACATACCTAAGGTTCAGCCGTTGGTTTTATTTACAGAAAGTGACAGAGCAAAATGTGTGAGATGCTATAGCGCTTCATGATGCCACATCCTTTCCTTTCTTATTACTTTTTCCTGAACTCACCATATTAAGTTGATGGAATGTCAGTTTGGAAAGGTCCTCTAACACCTTGACAGTTTCAGCTTGAGTCTTCATTTACTTGTGGATGCATGACTGTGCTGACTATACATCAACTGTCATCTTACACCAGAAAGCAACTCTTCTTAGGTGCATATGCATTTAAATCTTTCTGTGTGTGATCCAGTAATCTGAAACCTAATGAGTCTTTACATTTTTCTCTTTTTTGCAGTTAAGGCACATATGGGGCTCTAATGTGTGAACAAAAGTTTGCTTAGTGCGACTAACTTTTTTTTCTTGTTTGCACTTGGGTGCCTTACATTTTTTAAGTGTAGCTGAAGGATTTTTTTTTTATTTCTCAGGATTTGTCTGCATGTTCTGTGTTCATATGTTCATTCCCTCCTTACTGGAGCTCAAAGAAGAATAACACTCTGATAAAAGCCCACAGAAAGGGTGGGTCTTCAGTAGCCTGGTACACCAGCCTGACCAACGCCATGTATGAGATACACGGCAAGTCAGTCTGGGCTCCCTCCATTGGAGAATGATTCCACTCCGGTAAAAAATTGACCGGACCAATCACAGCGCAGCAGTAGAATTATTAACAGATGAACGTTAAACTCCTCTGACATTTCCATCGCTGTTTCTGCTCTGTTTTGGTGCGTAACTAACAGCTTCCGGGTCATAGTCACATGACGTGCGACACAAACGCTCTCATATTAGTAATTCAGCAATAAACAATGCTGACATGTAACAGAGTATTTATGATAATAAAACCAAACATTCTATGTTAATATAGACAAGAAAACTACATTAAATAGAGAGGGAAAAACAACGTGTAAACGCTGACTTCCGGCGTCGCCATAGCAACGTAGCAACAGAGTGCCGAGCTACGCCAGCTACAGTCACTTCTGATTGCTTCTCTCCGGTTCACTTTCCTCCTGTTAAGCCGGATCGGGTCCACGATTTTTTGCGTCTCCACAGATAAAAACCTGGATGGGTACCCTTATATCCGACCCGACCTGGCCTACTTTTTTGGCACCCTTCGGTAGGGGTACTGATCTAACCGATCCGGACCAAAGAGGTGGAGCTAACACAAAGCAATACATTGATTTGTTGAAAAATCTCACTTCCCTCCTGACCCAGCGTAAAAACAAAGGGTGACTCCTTTTGTTTCTGTCACGTGTGGCACCGTGTTTTGGTTAAACGGCGCTGCATGGCGATGATGTTAGCGATCACGTAGCAGCGCTGTCCAGCGCCTCCAGAGTAAGGGTACAGGTTGCTGTGGGGACGCAGCGTGAAATCAACACATCCGTACCAAAACCCACCCGATCCGGCCTGGTCCGACCTGACCCGACCCAGACCCCCGGGTGGAAAGGGGGCTTTAGTCCCTCGTCTCGCATTGGAAATCGCATTGGAAGTCACAACATAACAAAAGCTCTTTGAGCTTTTGTTATGTTGTGACTGTTTTGGGTCTTCTGCCAATCTTTCTTCACATCTTGATATAGTGCCCACTGTGATGCTTCATTTAACTTTGTGGATGTGTATTGTCTCAGGATGTGTTCTGACAAAACCTACAGAATAAGTGATATCTCTGAAAATTACTGGCATTGGTGAATACTGATACATTAACACTCAAAATATGCAGTTATAAAAAAAGAGAGTACTCCCTCTTTCAATTCATAGATTTATATGTATCTGAAGACTGAACTAATGACATGTTTAGTAGGAGTACTTGAAAAGGATTCCTAAGTTAAAGATTAGGTTTTAAAACATGCATCTGAACAAACAATTTCAGATGCATGAACACAAGACTTCTGAAATAACTTCTGAATCTGACAAGACCAGTAGTCTCTATAAGTAAAGTCTCTAGTAAAGATGCATAAAGATGCATGTGATCATAATGCACAGCAACAAATTAGGTGCAAACAACATAGCTTGTAAACATACAACATTACATTCCAACTGTTAAGCACGGTGGTGGAGGGGTGATGGTTTGGGCTTGTTTGCAGTCACAGAACGTGGACACATTGCAGCCATCAGGTCATTTAAGCAAATTTGATCATTCTCATGTAGAAACAATCCCAAACAAAGCAACAAATTTACAACAGAATGGCTGAAAAGGAAAAGAATCACAGTTTTGAAATAACCCAGTCAAACTCAAATTTCTATGAAAGCTGTACATAAACAAATACTGAAAACCTTAATTAAATAAAGTAACGAAGGTAATGAAGGACAGACCAAATTTTCTCCACAATGATATGTGTAAAGGTGGTTTCAAAAGCTATTGAGGTACTGGGGTCTATTTAGTTCTACCACACTAAGTTTCTGCATTTTAAGTTTTGTTTTTTTGTTTTTTTAATAAAGGGATGTCCAGGTTGTAGTATCCCAATTTTTATACCTGGTAAGGAGCAGATTATCTTTTTCATTATGTCCTAACATGTAAAATCTGGGCATTAAAAAAAGGGTGTACTTTCTTTTTAACTCGACTGTTTGGAGTAATGTATCCTGTAAGTGACCCCCAGCTCCTATCCCACCCTTCATCTGACAGCACCCGACTTTCTCTCATCCTCCTCTCTCCTCCTCATGACACCCCAGCCATTGGACTCAATTAATCAGCCGTGGAGGGAAATTTATTCAGTCCCTGCCCAATGAGATTCTTTGGTATGTGGCCCCAATGGTAGCAGGTTGAGAAGCCACGGTCTACACTGTCTTTAGGCCTATTACTCTCACCTCACAGCTCTCTCATAAAGGACGCTTTGAGCTGCCTGGTTTTGGGGGGATCCGGTAGGCTTTTTGTCCCATAATAGCTGAGTGGATTCAATCATTGCAGACAGACGTGTTTACTAAACTCTGCATAGGTGCTGCAGGGGAGATTACGTGTGCCACTTTGAATGACTAGAAGTCTGATTATTGGCTGGGAAACCTCTACCAAATGACAACATGTTGTTCCGCCCGTTTCAAAGAAGAAGACCACCTTGGACTGGCTCTGATACAGTATTGAGCAGAGCTGTTTACGAAACTGTGACAGGAGAGAATCATGTGAAAGAGTGATTCAAAGTACAAGATACTTACAAAACCTTCTACAAATTAACTGCTAACAAAGTTTCAGGATTTTCTTTTTTTTTTCTAATTTATAATCTTTTGACCATCAGAATGCTCCATGTTAACACAACTACAGTCACAATTTCTGTGTGTTGAAGCAGAAGTCTCAAGCATTTAAATACATAGACAGGATCTTAGTAAATTGTTTTTAAAAAACACACTGGCTTGACCCTTGCCTTTTCTGTGTTTAGACAGATGTCTGTACTGACAAGACATTTCCTGCATCACCTCTTCCATCCCAATTTAATTAGCTCCATCCCACTTTAACAACACAGCTTACCTTATTTTTGAACCAGGATTCAAAATAGCTTTATCTTTAAGTTATGTTAAGGAGCAACAGCTGGTTTAGTTAGTGTTTGTTTTTGAAGATGCACAATGGAGCTTTTCTCAACAAGTTGCTTCCTAACGATGGCTAATTTGGTATCCATCCTGCCTAAACTGTGAGCTTCCTTCCAGCTAGAAAAGTGAGTCCTATGCTGACTCTTGGTTTACCTCTTGCTCAGTCTCTTTTTTTTTTATTTTCCCCTCACTTTCTTCACTGAATCACGGTGCGCGTTTTCAAAACAGCCAGTGAGTTTAGTTTATCCTTGTTAGTGTCATGCTGTGCATTAAGCAAAATGAATTTTCAACATTACGCGGCATCTCTGAAGCAACAGCTGAGTTTATGGTATCTCAGCTTTGGGACAGCTCCAGAAATGCACATGCTGTAATAGATGCAACTGTGCCGTAAAATGAGTCAGGAATACAAAGTTTTAAGATCATAAAGTCACATAGCATCTGTAAAGGAACAGAATGAACGTCAAAGGTAGTTCAAACACACAGTGGTTTGATAATAGTAGGTTTTCCATCCGGGTTGATCTTTATCTCTCTAACGTATGGGTCCTACAACATGTTACAAGTGTGATTATGTAACAACACAGGATGCATGCAAGAACAGGTTTGTCTGAACATCTGTCAAGATGAACAAGAATGCAAAGAAGCAAGACAAGAGGCGTACATCTACTTGTGGATTTATACTGAAGGCGTGTCATGTCACCCTGCCACAACAATGCTGCTTCATTGCTCAATCCTGTCTTTTTTTATGCAGTGTGGAAATTAAACCGGTCAGAATAGTCCTGTGGATGTTTGTTTTCAATGACAGCTTAATTTAAAAAGTCTAACAAGGCTGTTTGTGCAGCGATGTGTAGTTATGTGGATTTCCTGTCAGTGTGAACCTATCTAGCATAAAATTAGCCTCTGTTTAACTTTCCCAAGAACAGTGAGCTTGAGGGTGGACAACAAAGTGGAGTAGTGCTGAGCAAATGTCCTGGGTTCAGATGCAAGGATCTGAAGGGCACAGCTGCACAGTCAGGGACGGTGACCAGAACATCTGCATCTGCAGCGAGCAGTAAAAACAACAAACCTTTTTATGCAAAAGCATTTGTTGAAGGCTAATTTTCAGTTGTTTACATGCTGTTCTGGGATTGCTGACTACCCCCTCCGTACAAGCCAAAACACTGGCTGCAAATCTGATACAATTCCGCTTGTTATGTGTGTTTAAAACTGGTGACTTTTGTGTATTTAATAGGTAAAAAGTTGGTGAAATTTATCATCATTAGCAACTTTTATATTTAACCAAATGAAAAGTAGACATGAATCATGATATTAGTGCAGTATTTCTTCTTAAATGTCATGTTTATACAGGATAAATGATTAACTGGAAATATTTAGCATATACAGTATGAATAGCTTTTTTTCTTGCTTATCCGACTTTTGTAACACCACTACAATTATTACCTCTCCTGCAGCACGACCTCATATGTTCACATACAGATTTCACAACATTAAGATTTTTTTTATTTTTTTATTTAACCTTTATTTATCCAGGAAAAGTCCCATTGAGACTAAAAACCTCTTTTACGAGGGAGTCCTGGCCAAGAGGCAGCAATTACATGACATTATAAAAGATATACAATAAAAATAATTAAAAACAGTTACAGCTATATGTTCAAACTAGCAGTATGAACTTTCAGTGCATCACAGAAGGATGGCTTCCCATGTGAGAGCGGCCGTGAGCTGTCAGTAAAATGCCATCGCTCTACTGGAGGTGCCTCAAAATGAAATTCTTTCAGACAGGAAATGAGATGCACAGTAAGCAGTTGCACGATATTAACAAATCATTTTCTGTTGGGGAGATTATCAGGCCTTTGCAGAGCTCTGCACTCAACCGACTGCTTTCTTGTTGCAATTGTACGCAGGAGTTGTGGCTGATGAAGCGTGCTGCAGATGGAAATAATGCAAGGTATTGTTGAAGCAAGAGAAGTGCAAGTACTGCTTCTTTAAAATCTGGCTGAACCACTTTTTGTGTTTGAGGGGAAGGTTAAGTAACCTCAAGCTTGTGTGTTTGTTCATGTTTTCATAGCATGTAACAAATTTTGTTTTTTGTGGATACACTCCGATGGCTGGCATCCCTTTACACTGCACAGACTTGCTGTCTGGAGACTCTGAGATGTCCATGCTGCTGTCCATCTGTGCATGTTGGAGGCTGTGGGACTTTTTTTTTCTTCCTCATTCTAAGCTCTATTGGAACAATGAAAGAAATAAAAAGTTTTGGCAGAATTTTTGTTAAATTAGAAATAAAGCTCTATAATATCCCTCTTGGAACAAGTATTTGGAACTTATACCAAATTTTCCGGACTATAAATCACACCCTTTTTTCATAGTTTGGTGGCTTGTGTGACTTATAGTCCAGTGCGACTTATATATAAAAATAAATACAATTTAACATATTTTTCAGAATCAATGGACTGATTAATCCAGGTGTGTCTGACCATTTGCTGAGGTCAGACACACCTCTAGGCTTGTGACAACTACATTCTGCTCCAAGGGCAAAAATTCCAAAATAGCCTCATCTCAGTGAGAGGAGTTCATTTTGGACATCTGGCTGTGCTGCCTGTGCAGTGGAACAAATCCTCAAAAAACATGTTTATCCTTCTTAGTTATTATGTTTATGGTCTTTTTACAAGCATTACCTTTGGAATTGAACTGATTTGACCCGAAAATCACCGTATTTTAAATAAATAAATACGACTTATAGTCCGGTGCGACTTATCTCTGTTTTTTTCCTCTTCATGATGCATTTTTTGACTGATGCGACTTATACTCAGGAGAGACTCTGTAAAATATGGTAATCACAACTCAGACTGGTTGTAGTTTTATAAGTAGACCTGTGCCTCATTCTTCATGCCAAGAAGTTTATCATGTGTCTATAAGTAGTCTTACAGATGCTTGTGCCAGAGTGAAAACCAATCCAAAGATTTGAGAAAATTGTTTACTGTCCAGATCAAACCCTCTAAGGGAGCAGGATTCAAACCACCAATCCTTTGATCAACCTTTGTGAAACCCCTCTATAGAGAGCTCAGGATCTCAGTCTGGAATGAAGATTTCCATTCAAAACAGAAAAAGCCAAAGGCCACAGTCAAAGCAAAACATAAGCGAATTCAGGAAAGTTACTGAAAGTCCTAGATTGGCCCCGCAAGATAGAGACCTGCTGATGACTGTACAGATGTGATTGAAAGTTTACATACCCTGCCATTAAAGACAGAACAAAAATCAGCTGCCAGTTAAATAAGTTGAAATCGACAAAATTAATAATACATAGAAATGTTATGAACATCATGACATTGATTTTGGACTGTGGTTCAACAGAAATATAAAAGCAAAGGAACAAAAGCTACAACAAGTAAGCAAGCATGATGGGGCTCCTGAGCTCAAATGTTGAGCAACGCTTTGGGCAATCACTACAATTAAGTGTTTTCTGTAATGTTCAATAAGACTTCTACAGCTGTTGACGGGTATTTTGATCCACTGTTCATGTGCAAGGTGCTCTAATTTGTCTAGGACAGTTTTGTTTGTTTGTTTTTCAAAATTCTATATCAATATTTTATTTAACTAAATCATAATTTAGAAAAGTTTTCTATGTTATTACTTTTCGGTTTCTTGTTATTTCAATTACTATTGTGAATTTAGCCTTTTTTTAATGGGAGGGTATGCACTGTAAACTTTCAAGCCCAACTGTATAGTCTGTCTTGTTGAGCTTGACTGTTTCTTTAATGATTAGGAGAAACTTAAAGCAACAGTGATTCAAGCTTGTAGGATCTTTGCCAAGGGAACTTGAAGAAGCACTACACCACAGAACTTTGACAAATTTTCACAATGAAGCACGTCCCCTAAAGACAGATTATTTGGCATCCATCTTGCATCCTGCCTGTATTCTAAGCTCTCTCTGTAGCAAAGCCAGTACGGTGTTGAATCTTTTCTTGTTTTCTGGATCTGTCCCTTTCTCTCTTTATTTTCCTCTCTTCCTACAACAATGTCCACTTGCATCTCTGGGATGAATCCCCCATGGTGCACATTAAAAACAGCCAGTGTGTTGATATCCATTTGTTAGATGGAGTGAGTCCAGCAAAACTCATCTGTAATGTGATGCTCCAGGCTGCAACACAAAACCTGCAAAGTACTGTTTCTTAGCCTTGGTGCATTGCTGGGCAACATTGGCCACCCCATCTTGACAGGAAAAAACAGAAATGTAAAAATTTTTGCAAATTTATCAAAAAAGAAAAACTGAAATATTACATGGTCAAAACTATTCAGACCCTTTGCAGTGACACTCATATTTAACTCACAGATTGCCCATTTCTTCTGATCCCCTTTGAGATGGTTCTCCTCCTTCATTGGAGTCCAGCTGTGTTTAATTAAACTGATTGGACTTGATTAAGAAAGGCACACACCTGTCTATATAAGACTTTACAGCTCACAGTGCATGTCAGAGCAAATGAGGTCGAACACTAAAGGTTCCTAAGAGCACCGTGGCCCCCATAGTCCTTAAATGGAAGAAGTTTGGGACGACCAGAGCTCTTCCTAGACCCAGCCGTCCAGCCAAACTGAGCAATCATGGGAGAAGAGCCTTGGTGAGAGAGGTAAAGAAGAACCTAAAGATCACCGTGGCTGAGGTCCAGAGATGCAGTAGGGAGATGGAGAAAGTTCCACAAAGTCAACTATCACTGCAGCCTCCACCAGTCGGGGCTTTATGGCAGAGTGGCCCAACAGAAGCCTCTCCTCAGTGCAAGACATATGAAAGCCTGCATACTTGCCAAAAAACACATGAAGGACTCCCAGACTGTGAGAAATAAGATTCTCTGGTCTGATGAGACCAAGACTGAACTTTTTGCCATTAATTCTACAGTAAGCGATATGTGTAGAGAAAACCAGCCACTGTTCATCAACTGCTCAATACGATCCCAACAGTGAAACATGGTGGTGGAAGCATCATGCTATGGGAGTGTTTTTCACCTGTAAGGACAGGGTGACTGGTTGCAGTTGAAGGAAAGATGAATGTGGCAAAGTACAGAGAGATCCTTCCAGAGTGCTCAGGACCTCAGACTGGGCCAAAGTTTCACCTTCCAACAAGACAATGACCTTCAGCACACAGCTAAAATAACAAAGGAGTGGCTTCGGAACAACTCTGTGAACATTTTTGACTGGCCCAATCAGAGCTCTGAACCCAATTGAGCATCTCTGGAGAGACCTGAAAATGGCTGAACACCACCGTTCACCATCCAACCTGACAGAACAGGAGAGGATCTGCAAGGAAGAATGGCAGAAGATCCCTAAATCCAGATGTGAAAATTCTGTTGCATCATTCCCAAGAAGACTCATGGCTGTACTTGCTCAAAAGGGTGCTTCAATTCAATACTGAGCAAAGGCTCTGAATACTTATGACCATGTGATATTTTAGTTTTTCTTTTTAAATAAATTTCCAAAATTTTCTACATATCTGTTTTTTTTTTCTGTCAAGATGTGGTGCTGAGTGTACAATAATGAGAAATAAAATTGAATTTCTTAATTTTGGCAAAACTAAGAATGAAAAGTTTAAAGGGGTCTTAATACTTTCCGTACCCACTGTACATAGTGCTACTTTAAGGTTGCTACTCCTCCCAAATGTTGTGAACTTGAGCATTCAGAAGAAACTGAATCCATTTTAGGAGTTCAAAATGTAACAAAAAGGTTTCGTGCTTTACAGAGGCAAGATTGAAATTGGTCTTAAGAGATGTAACAGAGCTTTTAGTTAGTTTCTTGTTTGTGTTAAATGTGAGCAAGAAGCTCAGTCAGAGCAGTTAGCATCTGAAAACTAAATCAACTGTACTCCAGCAAGTGTTCCACCTCCACCATCTTCACCTACCAACAGTACCACATATTGCCTTCACCTTACAACTGCAGGCCGTTGCAGACTGGTGACATGTCTCTGGGTAAACCACACCGAACCCACCTTGTGCCACTCCAGCGCTTACAATCTGAGCCTGCACTGCAGAGATGAGTGGCTCTGCTTGCATTTACATTTCAGGCACTGAGCTGGCATTCTTTTAAAGATCAGCTTAGTGGAGAATAGAGTTAGAAACTCATGATTCTTTTCAGTTGCTATTCGACAGACTGCTGGACTAAAACCTGTTAGAATATTACAGAAAAGTTCATTAATACAGCTGCAAGCACAGATGTACAGTTTGTGCTGAACATACAAAGCAGCAGCTTTGAATTGAAGAAGCAAAATGTAATTAATGTTTGATTTCAGTATGTGGAAATGTTTTGCCTCATTAACACAACCAGACCTGTCTGCCATCTTCTTGGTACATCTTTTTTTTTTTCAAGACGTACAAGATATTGTTGGAGTGCTTGAAGTTGTCAAAAGTGAGGGTTGGTGTGTTCATGAACCTGGACTTTTGGACTATGTATAAAATGTTCTTTTTGGAAAGCGCAGTTTTGCATTATCAGTTGCTTTATGGATGATAGGCCTATTGATGATATTGATAGAGAGAACTGACTGTTAGACTATCAAAAGCATTAAGATTTTCACTGGAAATTTCCAAATGGCTCATATGTTTGCAGTTTATCTCAAGTCAGAATCAAACATGTTGGTGCAAGGTTGCTTTTTTAAGTTGCAATTATTGATTTGTTGTTATTTGGTCGGAAATACTTAATTATTGTTTGGGATTTTAATATTACATCACTTTTGCTTGTCACCACTTACAAATTTTTTGACTGTTCATAACATGAGAATTTTCCTCTCTCTCATCTTGACATGTTTACTTACTGAAAGGCAACACCTGTGCCTGAGGGAAACACAGGTATTTGAAATATCATCTGTACCCTTTCAAGACCTGCATGTAGGCAGTAAGTCTGTAATCCAACTCCAATAAGAGATGTCTTGGAAAGTCGCAAACTAAATGAGGGAAGACGAGGGGGGTGTTAATGTGGGGTCTTATGTAAAGCCCAGATGGTCCCAGAGAATCATGTGTCAGTGAAGGGGAGGGAGGGAGGCTGTCTGTCTGACAGACTGAATGACTGATGACCAAGGTGGCTGGGGTAGCCAGGACCGCAGGCTACAACACCTGGGCAAAGAGACAGTTGACTGGGTTATTTAAGGATATGAAAGTTTTTTTTACTGCAGCTTTTGCGCAGAGTTCAGCCACTAGACACAACGCTGATTTTAGTTGTTTGAGTGGATGAAAGATTGTTTGCCAAAGCTCAGCTGCTTAAGTTGCAGGATGTAAAATTTAGGTAGCTACAGTGTAACAGCAAAAGTACAATGCGATAAGAATCAACTGTTTTCAAATTTCTTTACAAGACACAGTTTCTGTTTACAAATTATTTCCTTTCTGTTCCCACCACATTGCACCACTATATCCCCTACAATAGAACCAGAGAAGAGACATCATTATCAACACACTCTTCTACACTTCTCCCATTAACTCAGTAAATGTTTCCATGTTTAATGTACACATTTCATTTTTCCATGTTTCATGTCCTGTACATTTCATGTACAGGATAATTCAAGTTGCTTTACATAATAAGAAGTCAATAGTAATAAGTCAGTGCTCAAGTTTCAATTGTCTAGACTAACCCTTTTGTCCAAAAATAGATATCCAGATGGACATAGCCAATTGTTGAATTTAAGACATGAATATGTCTTTTTTTTTCTCCACAACACATTGGCTGCATCTTATATGCAGTCTGTACTGTACACCGGTCGGCAGGCCGAGCTTCCGGTCTGACACATGTCAATCAAAAGGACACTCCCTTAATTATGCGTAATTTCAAGATTAACCCTATATTAACTGCAATAGAAATGACCCGTCTATGCCTGCTCTGTTATCTTTGGGCATAGTGGGGTCATTTCTTGGGGTATCCTCAAGTGTTTTATATTTTTAGAATCTGTACAACTTAAGCTACAAGGTTATGAACATCAATGGACAGTAATAACTTGCAATACTCTTGAAAAAATGCCATGAATATTAAAAATACACAAAAATCGGAATTGTTTTCATCCCATCTTACTAACTAAAAAAACAAAACATAGTGATCCAAAACATTTCTAAATGTACAAAATTAAAATAAGTACTTCTTAACACTTTACAAGTTATTGCAACCATTTATCTCTTTTAGTTTTTGAGATACAGTCCTTATTGGTTGCAGAGTACAAAGGCGATTTGATTTCAGCTTCAAGATAAAGCAGCTAATAAAAGCATTTTATTTCTGCTTTGGCGTCATTTGATAGGAGTATTTCCAGCTGCTTTACCTAGAATATCTAAAATAAACAAAAAAGGTTCTGGACCATTGAGAAGCTGAAAAATTATTCAAAATTCTGTAATTTTTTCATAAATCCAAGAAATGAACCTACGAAATGAACATACAAAAACTATAAAAATTCAGAAAATGATTGAATAATTGTTGAGTATCTTCAACCTATTTTGAATATATATTTTTTAATTCTTTCATTTTTAAATCAGGTTATTTTATGTACAGGGTGCACTTTCGATTTGTGAAAATACTGCACAGTATGTGTGCTGTAACTTGTGGTATCATCAGAGCCGGTTCACAGTTCCCTTACCTGCTCTGCCAAATATTTCCTGCAGACTCCAGATGTGTAAATATAAACTATGCTAAGACTTGCCTAAATGCAAAATAAAAAAAATCTTTAAAAAAAACAAACAAACCCTAAGCCACTAATGTCATAAAAACAACAAGAAACCACTAATCTTGCTGCAGATCTGTAGTAGAACTAAGCCACTTCATATGCTAAAATTAGCAACTGTTATTAAAAAAAAAACTACTGAAAACCAGCTAAAACCATGTAAAACACAATATAAATGACAGAACAACCTATTCTCGCTTTATTTTCCTCATTATTTGTCTCTCTTTCCATCGTCAGTGTCTCTGGCAGTGACCACTTAACACTCCACTCTGCTATGACTTCTTGGCGCCACCTTGTGTTTACATTGCCGATCTGCGTCGCACGTAGCGACAAATGATGACGTCATCGACTCGCGACGCCAGCTCAGCTTGAAAGGCGCCAGTCATAGCTTTCAAATAAAAAAAAAAATTATCGTTCTAGCTGTTATAGTTTTTATTTTAGAGCAGTTTAAGCAGGATTATGCTAACAGGGAACTTCTAGCGGCCGCCCGCGGCCGTTCCGTTTTTAAAGGGTTAAATAACATCTATACGGATGAGTTATAAAAAAATTCACCCCCCTCACAGTTGACATGAAGGTAAACTTGACCTATTAAACCTAAAATGATTTTTTGAACCAGCCTGTAAACATGTTTATTTCTGCTGTGAAGCTGGCGTTTTTAACATTGCTCTGTTTTGCAGCCAACCCCTAGCAGATCAAGGGAGAACTACAAAAAATGACTTCTTCCGGGTAGCCTCATAGTTTGCCACCGGAGGTTGCTGCTTGGATTCACTCCAGCCAGTAAAAGACAGTCTTATCTTGACTCTCGGTCTGTCCCTTCTTCTCTTCCTCTGGTAATGTTTCCTTGTGTTTCTTTACCGAATCCCACATGATGCGCGTTCAAAACACCCGTGGTGTTCATACCTGGTTCATATCCATTTACTAGTAAGTGACGCGGTGCACAACCAATAGTCGGCTGCAACGTCACAGTCGTGTCCCGGATGGGAAACTTACATACTGCTGTTTCTGAGCCCTGGGATGCCTCTGGCTCGAGAACAGGTTCTTTACAAGAAGTTACATTGTCGTTCGATTCCATAGAATCCTTCATCTGCCTGCCTGACGATTCCTCTTATTGGTTCAGATGCATTTGCGCAATGACGTCGCGTCTCCAACATGACGTCGCAGCAAACGTGCTCCAAAGTTTGGTTGTATTTCATGAAAAAATACAATATAAGCGCATGTTACACGTATGGAACATTGATTACATCAGAGGGAGGAAATACCTCCAACATTTGGCCACACAGCAGTTAGTTTGTCGGAATATAAAGCCTTTTGTATGTTGCTAAGCGACCGTGGTGGCGCTCGGTGGAGAGCCTCAGCACGTCTTCCATCTGAAACGTTGCACGTAAACTCCCGTTGACTGTAATAATATTAGAGATTATTCATAAAGTATTGTGCTGTCATAATAACCTTTAGTCTTTAATTTATTTTGAACATGTTGAAAAGGAAAGCAGCAGCATCTTCTGTGTCTGTGTGGAGTGTGTACTGCTGTGTACTGCTCTGTAAAGTGTAACAAAATATCTGACAAATGAAACGAAACTCACATACACACACACGCAAACATACATATTTATACACATAATAATAATTCAATTCAACATGTTCAAAAGGAGTAAAAAGAAGTCTAACTTATTTAATCCATTCCCTTTAAGTCCTAAAAGATCTTGCATCCTTCATCAAAAGGTAAACATGCAAATTTTTCAGCACAAATACTGTTAATGTACAAAAGTTGATCAGTGCAGAACTGAAGTCAGCTTTAAGTTGAAGTTGAAAGCAAAAGGTTGATGCATATTTTAAATGAAAAGTAACTGCAACCAAAGCCATTCATACTATATTTCATCATTCAATGAGAATCAATAAGAGAATCGATAAGGAACCAAATCGAAAAGTGATATTGATAATGGAACCGGAATCGCTAAATTCTTAATGATTTCCATCCCTAGCATTGATGGCTCGAAAATGCGCATAATGAATGTTGCTGTGCCATCAAAGCAAGTCAGAAACGCATATTTTTAAGGTCTAAAAGTTACATTGTGTGTCTTTAAGGAAAAAAACACATTGATCTGCTTTATCAAGAGCAAAAATTGAATCGACACCATTAATAAAGCCAATAATTATAGTTATTTAGAACATTTTATGAAGATTTAACCATTATGATTCTTAAGTTTTAAGAAATGAGCAGTTGGGTAACTTTGTCTAGTTTTACCTGTAATACTGGCAGATTCTGTACTTAAGTTGAACACCAAACTACCCTCTGTGTGAAAGAGCTTTAAAGCAACCCTTACAGATGTTGCATTCTTACACTATTTTTCTAACAGGGTAAAATGCTATGAATGAGGTAATGGAACTCTAAAATACAAGACAGACCCACCATTAATCAAAATAAAATATTATTCCAATCTCTAAATATTCAATGAAAACTCCAACCAATCCTTGAAGTGGGGTGCACCTCTAGGATTGTCCAACGGACCTGCCTGTCAGACCTTTGATTCTGCATTGGGAGGTGGAGGGAATGAAGGGGTGTGTCTTAGGAGTGAGGCGGGACTGTTTATATTCAAATAATCTTGATGTGCTTTCTGAAATGCAGGATCGGTAAAGGTTGCTTTAAGCTTGTGGATTGCAGCTCAAAATGAGTTCACAGATAGTGATTTCTGGAGAAGTTCCTGAGTCCACGAGTAATTTCCAGTATAGAATCATGTCTGTTTTTAATCCAGTGCTACTTGAGGGGGTGAAGATCACAAACATCCAGTTTTGATCTTTCACGTTCTCTGATGCACACAGAGAATCCGCATGGTTCTCTGACTATTTGATCCATTTACACTGCAGATGGTCAGATCTTCATAAGTTAATGATGAATGTTTTTTTCTGAGATTGCTCCACAACTTTTAGACTTTTTTGTCTAAGACTGGTAACTCCTATCTTTTCATCTGAGAGGCTCTGCCTCTCTAAAAGGCTCCTTCTATATTTTGATTTGTGCCAGTTGCATCTCCAGCCTTTTGTGACCCCTGTTCCAACTTTTGTTTTAGATGTGTTACCTCCATCAAATTGAAAATGAGCAATTTTTCATGAAATGCTAAAGTATCTTAGTTTCAACATCTGATATGTTGTTTATGTCCCACTAGAAACAAAATATGAATTTTTATGCATTCTGTTTTTACATAAATTTTACACAGGGCCCCAACTTTTTGGAGCTTAGGTTGTATTGAAATGGCATTAAAAGTAATAAAGTCCAGCTTGTTAGCTTCAGCTGTAGATGCAGCTGAATGAGAAGAAGTTACATTTAGTTACTGTACTGATGAACAAGTTGTATGTGTGGATAAAGATGTCCATCTTTTAATTCTAAATTCTGAATATACTGTACTGTAGACAGTTTCTTATTTATTTTTTTAAGTTCTCACACTGTACCACTTAATTCAAATTCAGCTGTGTGTGTACGCCTGTCTTGAACGCATCAGGTTGAGCTTTGGAGAATGGACACCACAGATTCAAGGGTCATTGTTATTCCCAGTGTTTCCTGTACATGTTGGTCTGGTTATAAACTGGAGGACAACCTGTCAGCCTGTGTGTTTATGCATGGTTTTTTTTTTGTTTTTTTTCTGTGCACCCACACCTGTTTGCTGACAGGGGAGTCAGTACAAGAAGTTCTGTCGAACCAAACAGGAACACACACACAGCTGCACACTGCCCCTAACGCTTCTTTTCTTTCCAAAGTCAACTCTTGACAGACGATGTAACGTGCGACCCACTGTGATGGCGAGCTAGCTGCTGGTGGGTTTGACCCGTACACTGCAGTGACTGAGGGCTCACTCTGAGACTCCCGTCACTAACAACGCTTGTGTTTGCTGACCTGACTCTCTGCTGCACCTGCAGCCTAAAAGCCCTTCAAAGAAAAGTCGAGGATTTTGAAGAAATCCTGTTTGTTTTTCCCTCTAACAGCCAGACTCAAAGACAAACGACATCGCTCTGGAGAAAATTTAGCAGTTGTTTATTTTTTTTTGTGGTCATTACTGTTTTGCTGTCTGGTTTAATTTTGTTGTTTCTTTTTGTTTGTTTCTCTTTTTTTTATATTTATATTATTAGTATTATTATTGTTGTTGTTGTTGTTGTTTATCTCGATTAGACAGAGGAAATCTTTGGTGTCTCTGTGTCTACATTTAGCAGGACCATTGTCTCCTGCTGCAGTCTTATGGAACAAAATGTCAAAACACTTTTTCAGTACAGGTGTAAAGTTCTGTATCTTTAAATCTGTAATTTGTTCATTCATTTAGATATTTAACACATTCCCAAAGAAAATAATTTTCAGTTTCTTCAATGTCCTATTTAACAGCATTCATGAAATATAATCAAATCTAGAGATGGAAATCAGATTGTATGTGCATCATTTTAATAGTTGACAAGTAAAGGTGTTAGGATTGGATATACAGTGGGTACGGAAAGTATTCAGACTCATTTGAACTTTTCACTCTTTGTTTCATTGTTGCCATTTGCTAAAATCAAAACAGTTAATTTAACTTCTCATTAACGTACGCTCAGCACCCCATCTTGACAGAAAAAACTAGAAATGCAGACACTTTTGCAAATTCATAAAAAACAAAACAAAACTGTAATATCACATGGTCAAAAGTGTTCAGACCCTTTGCAGTGACACTCATATTTAACTCACAGGCTGTCCATTTTTTCTGATCCTCCTTGAGATGGTTCTACTCCTTCATTGGAGTCCAGCTGGGTTTAATTAAACTGATTGGACTAAATTAGGAAAGGCACACACCTGTCTGTATAAGACCTTACAGCTCGCAGTGCATGTCAGAGCAAATGAGTAGTAGGGAACTGTCCAAGGAGCTCAGAGACAGAATTGTGGTGAGGCACAGATCTGGACAAGGTTACAAACAAATTCCTGCAGCACTAAAGGTTCCTAAGAGCACGGCGGCCTCCATAGTCCTTAAATGTAAGACGTTTGGGACGACCAGAACTCTTCCTAGACCCGGCCGTCCAGCCAAACTGAGCAATCGTGGGAGAGGAGCCTTGGTGAGAGAAGTAAAGAAGAACCCAAAGATCACCGTGGCTGAGCTCCAGTGAGTGGGGAGATGGGAGAAGTTCCACAAAGTCAACTGCAGCCCTCTACCAGTCGGGGCTTTATGGCAGAGTGGGAAGCCTCTCCTCAGTGCAAGACATATGAAAGCCCGCATAGAGTTTGCCAAAAAACACATGAAGGACTCCCAAACTGTGAGAAATAAGATTCTCTGGTCTGATGAGACCAAGATTGAACTTTTTGCCATTAACTCTAAGCAGTAAGTGTTGAGAAAACCAGGCACTGCTCATCACCTGCCCAATACGATCCCAACAGTGAAACGTGGTGGCAGCATCATGCTATGTGAGTGTTTTTCAGCTGCAGGGACAGAACGACTGGTTGCAGTTAAAGGAAAAATGAATGCGACCAAGTGCAGAGAGATCCTGGAAGAAAACCTCTTCCAGAGTGCTCAGGACCTCAGACTGGGCCGAAGGTTCACCTTCCAACAAGACAATGACCCTCAGCACACAGCTAAAATAACAAAGGAGCGGCTTCAGAACAACGCTGGGACCATTTTTGACTGGCCCAGCCAGAGCTCTAACTTAAACCCAACTGAGCATCTCTGGAGAGACCTGAAAATGGCTGTCCACCATTTGGATGGTGGACAGCCGTTGGATGGTCTCCAACGGCTGGTGGACGTTGGATGGTGAAAATGGCTGTTCATCATCCAACCTGACAGAACTAGAGATGATCTGCAAGGGAAAATGGCAGAAGACTCCCAAGAAGACTCATGGCTGTACGAGCTCACAAGGGTGCTTCTACTCAGTACTGAGCAAAGGGTCTGAATGCTTATGAACATGTGATATTTCAGTTTTTCTTTTTTATTAAATTTGCAAAAATTTTTACATTTCTTTTTTTTTTACATCAAGATGGGGTGCTGAGTGTACATTAATGACAAATGAATTTTTTTATTTTTTTTTTTGGCAAATGGCTACAATAAAAACAGAGTGAAAAGTTGAAAGGGGTCTGAATACTTTCATTACCCACTGTAAAAGTACTACCCACCTGATTTTCATGCAGTCACTGTGTCATGGCTCAGTACTTTGTGCCAAACTCTTTTTAAAAATGTTGTTCATCACTGCTTTTAAGGAAAAAAGGATGAGGAAAGAATTCTACAGTATAAAAAAGGCGAGTAAAACATTAAATCCTGATGGAAATTAATTGCATTTCAGGTACAGAAAAACCCCATCATTTGTTACAATGATAAAGTTCATATTAAATATCACTAAACGGTTATACTATGACATTATATTAGTACCTCCTTTGTCTTGTGATAAGTGGCCTTAAAAATGTGGCAATATTACAGCAAGGTTGCGCTCTGGTCAGAAAACATCTCTCTTCTGTTCAAGCTATTTTGCTGTTTAAAAACGCAATCAAAATATATGGACTTTTTTTCCTTGTATAATGAAAATGAACCATTACGGAACTTGTAATCAAAGCCACCTTATCAGACAGTGTATTTTCAAAAATAGGCTGCAAGATAAAGCCTTTTATTCTGAAACCGGAAGGTCTACGGTACCACATGCCCAAATGGCCCAGGGCAAGACATGGTAGCCTACATTCGTGCTTACCGTAGATGTGGTCTGTGATTGTAGAACTTTGATGTTAAAAAGGTTCAGAGTAAGACTTTTTTTTTTAAATTCTGGAATAGATTGTTTACACCAGTGGTTCTCAAACTTGTTTTTGCAGGGCCCCCTTTTCGTTGGAAATTATAATGTCAAGCCATAATATAATGTCATTTCCATGTCCACTATCACTAAATCGGTTCTCTTTTTGAATGTGTAAGTCCAGTCCACTTTAAATGCATTCCTTCTCCAACACAACTGAATCCAATGAAAAAGGCTATTTATCAGGCTGCTGCAGAGATGAATAACATGTGAATGAGGTAATTTGATTCGTGCCTGATCTAAAACTTACTATAATTGTAAACTTCTTCAGGAAGTTAGTCATCTTTTAAAAGTTTACACTTTTAAAGTGACTGTGCTGGGAGTGTGTTACTAAAATTAGAAGCTTTTGTATTGATTCTACCTTCTTATTTCATTTCACATTTACTGTGTTGACCGGGACTCTACCGAACCAAATAACCCAGAGTTAAAGTCAAAGACTTTGGCAACATTTTGAGTCCTGGGGCTTTACCTCAATGATCTTAGTTCGGATTATTCATTTTTCAGCAAGAGCACAAGTGCCGTCATGTGAGCCCACAAACACACTCACACTCATGCGCAAACACACACACGCAAAAGCACATGTAACAGGACGGACAGACACAGCTGAGGGTATAGGGGAGGTCACGAGAGAGGGACCATCTGATGCCAGCAGATGGAGTGATCGAGGGAGGAGAGGAGAAGCTGGAAATCAGGACAACAAGACCAAATGCTTATGGGATTTTTTTTTTTTTTTTTTTTTTTTTTTTTTTTTTTTTTTTTGAGAAGAGAGAAGGAAATTGATTTTATGGAAGTTTAGGGGAGTATAAAAGGAATAAATTTAATTAATTTTTTTTTAAAAAATTTATACATATAGGGGGAGGGAAGAAAGAAAAGAAAAGGAAAGAAAGAAAAAAAAGAGAGGAGAGGGGAAGAGGAGGAGAGGGGGGAGAGAAAAGAAGAGATCAAAAAATGAAGAAAACGGACAAAAAAGGGGAAAAAAAAAAACAATCCAGAGGGGGAAAAAAATCAAAATAAAAAAAAAAAAAGAAGAGGAGAAAAAATAGAGGGAAGAGAGAGAGGAGAAAAAATAGAGGAGAAAGAAGAGGAAGGGCAGAATGGGGAGGACAGGTAAAGAAAAAAAGAGAAGGGGAAGGAAAGAAGAGGCACGAGGGAGGGGGGAGGCGGGCCGGCCCCCGCCCCACCCCGGCAGGCCAAACCCCCCCCCAAAGAGGAAGCACCCCCGAAGGGGGGGGGAACGGCCCCCGCCGCGGCCCGCCGCGGAGTGGAGGCCCAGCCGAGGAGACAACAAGGCGCCCACCCCCCCGGGGCGGGGCGGCCCCGGGGGGGGGGAAGGCGCGGGCCCAGGGCCCAAGGCCCAGGAGCAGCCACCCCCCCGGCCCAGGGGGGCCCAACGGAAACCAGGAGGCAGGGACCCCCAGACGAGCCCCCAGGGGGGGCCAACCCCACACCCCAGAGCCGCAAACCCGACCCAGGCCCCCCCCCCCCCCCCCCCCCCCCCCCCCCACCCCACACAACCCCCCCCCACCAACCCCACCCCAAAAGGGGGAGAAAAATATACACCGCCCCCCCCCAAAGAGACAAGAAAACAAAACACAAAAAACACCAAAAAACAAAAAAAAAAACCGCCCCCCCCCCCCGCACCCCAAAAACACCCGAAAACCCAAACACAAACCACCCCCCCCCAAGCCCCCCCACCACACACCCGCAGCCAACCGCACGACCGACACCAAGAAGCCCGGAGAAAAACCGCAACCCCCGCCCCCCCCCCAACCCCCCCCACACCTCCCGCCCCCCCCCCCACCCCCCCCCCCCCCACCCCGCCTCACCCCATCCCCCCCCCCCCCCCCCCCCCCCCCCCCCCCCCCCCCCCCCCCCCCCCCCCCCCCCCCCCCCCAACCCCATACCCCTACCCCCACCCCCCCCAACCCCACCCCCCCCCCCCCCCCCCCCCCCACCCCCCCCCCCCCATCCCCCACCAATCCCCACCCCCCCCCCCGCCCCGCCCCCCCCCCACCCCCCCCCCCCCCCCCTCCCCACCCCCCACACACCACAGACACATCCCCATCCCCCCCCCCACCCCAACCCCCCTCTCCCCCAATTCCCCCCCCAATCCTCCCACACCTCATTCAATCCACAACCCCCTCCCCCCCCCCCTCCCGGGGGGGGGGGAGGGGGAGCCCCACCCCCCCCCCCCCCCCCCCCCCCCGCGGCAGGACCCCAAGCCAGCGGGAACCCCCCCCCCCCCCGCGGAGGAGGCCATTTCTGAAGGCGCTAATTTCACTTCACATCCCGTCTGCTCCAGCGAGCCCACCTTATGCTAAACTTTGGGGTGGACGGGATAGTGCTCTGCTGAACATATTCAGTAACAAGTGTAAGCATCAGTTCACATGCATCTAAAGGATGTTTATAGTTTATTTTTGTGTTGTACTGCATGATTCTGAATAAAATAATCCCCTCAACACACCGATTACCGTGATCTCATGGCTATAAGGGATAAATAAGGCTTCTTGGCATAGTTTTCTCTTTTTATGAGTATCAAGTTTGTGTGAAGGTGTTTTTAATGTGGCTCGGGCTACTGTTGGATGTATTGCAGCCAAACAGTCTCAGAAACACACCCTCTCTCCTGTCCCCCAAAGTCACCTCTGTGTCCATCTCTGTCTTTGTAGAATGGAGCAGTTCCAGGAGAGCCAGTGAAGAAGGATGAAAACTCCCGGAGGGGGAACTGGGGCAACCAGATTGAATTTGTCCTCACAAGTGTGGGCTATGCAGTGGGCCTGGGTAACGTCTGGAGGTTTCCCTACCTCTGCTACAGAAATGGAGGAGGTATGATTAAGTTTGACTTTGATAAAGAGTGTGAAGCTGTTTCTACTGTACATGCCTGTTTGGTTCAAATATTTGTTTGAAACTTTGGGGAAACTCCAAATATGGGGATGTTTTGAACATTATGTTGGTAGGCTAGCAAAGAATCACAGCCAACAGTAATGTTTAGAGTCGTTATCAATATCCGGCTCTGCCTCGTCCTGCAAGCTGCAGGTGGGACCTTCTTGACGCATCAGACTGTGAGACGTAGTTTACCTTACAAACCAACAGAGGTTGCTCTCAGATCATCTTGGCCTAATCAGTCTGAGAAGTAAGCGACTGTTTTTTTAGCCACATGGCTACAGAAATGGAGGAAACTAGTTAGCTTAAAAAAGCAATCATGGCATCTAATAAAGTGAGAAACAAGGTTTGGGAGTAATATGGATTTTAAATTGTAAATGATGTAACCGACAAATACAAGTTTGTTAAGTTTGTTAGCCTGCAAGCTAGCCACCGCTAATAAAACAGAAGAGGCTCCACACATTAGCAAGGCACGGCTGTCTAACTGCCTGCTGCTTGGCTAATGCAAATGTCACAAGCTTGTGAACAGAAACATCACCACCAAGATAAAATGATTTATATTCAGAGATAAATAGCCAATAATCATCTTTTTCTCTCTTTTTTTTGGCTCAGCATAGTGCGATCAACACATCTGACCTCTGATAAATTTCCTGGAAAGTTTTTATCTCACTAAAATGAGAAATTGTCCCTCAAGTTTGTTATTTTGCATTAAGTTTGAGAAATATTGTGAATTGTTTTCAAATTAATTTACTAGCCTGCCTTTTAAAAAAAAGTACATCATTTCAGTTTCTCTCCTGGAGACGAAACGACGTTTACTCCACTATTTTTTTTTATAATTTTCTATATATGGCAACCATATGACTGAAGTCCTTTTGGCTGTTATAATCACATCATGAAAATCTTCAAAGACAGTAATCTGCTGAAGCTGGCGTTGACATCTATCTCATTGTTTTAGGAGGTATTGTTATGTTAGCAGGAATACATCATCCGTGCTTGTGCCTGTGAGCGCTGGAGCAGCAGATGCATTCATAACAATCTACAAACGATAACATTAATATTTCTAAATAGAATCATATGATAAAATGTTGCTGATACACAACTAACGATTGTTGAGGCCTTTGTTTCTTGTTTCTAACTGCTCCTGATTCCAGCCTCCATCTGGAAACTTACACTCATTGCCGGTTTTCTGTCATGCATCTGTGTGGAAGCAGCGGGGGGGGGCACATTGTTCTTACTGCAACAACCCAAACCTATAGCCTAAAATTACCTGGCAAATAACTTTTAATTTGAGGTATGCTTTGTATTTTCGTGCATAAAATCCTTTTAGGGCATTTTTTTTTTTCCTTTTAAACAGTCCAGATGTGTCAACTATGTTCCATATGAGCATGCTCAGTGCAGCTGCCCACACCAGCCACGCACACTCTCACTCTCTGTGGATAACTTGCATCCAAAGCTTCTTTTATTGCTCATTTTGCATAAATACGTGATTGTTTATTGAGCTGTGAGCAGTGTCAAAATATGTCTGAGCACACTGGGAGAATCCAGGTGCTGCTGCTGTTGTGCTGCTGACGTGCAGCTTTCTTCATGTAGCAGCTGTGTCTACAGCACAAGAGCGTGATGACAGGAAGGAAAATTCAGCCTCTGCTCCTGTCAGTGTGTGCGTTTTGTTTTTGTTTTTTTCTCCCTAAAGCAGATGCAACCAAAAATCTCTGGATTCAAAAGGCAAAAATGTGTTTTATGGACTTTTTTTGTTCTTTGAAAGTGCTCTGGAAATGTCCAAAACATTCTAAAGGGCTGCCATTTCGGTCAAGGTTCCCCCACCCAGTGATTGAGATCAGGTCCTTGGCATGGCTCCCACTTTTGTTCATATGTTTATGCTGCAGATATTTGGATTAGTGTTATGCATGTCGGAGACCCGCATTCCCATGCACTGACTCGCTATATGTGGGCTGAGTTTTACCAGCAGTGATAAGCTTTGGGTCTTGTTGACTTATAGATAAAGTCAAATATAAAAACACACAAATACCTGATTTCTAGTTCAGTCTGAACAGCCCAGCTTGACATTGAGTGACTTCTCTACTTACAGTATGTGGGGGAGGTTTCCATGACAGATGAGATTTACGCCTTCTTTGATTGTTTTGTGTCTTTTTTTCCCTTTTTTTGTACTCTTTATGATTTAATACGTTTGAGTTGGTGATTTGGGTCTTTAAAATCATTTAAAATACTAGATTTAACTAAAAATAATAGAAAGATGAATTACCAAATGTTGCAACTGAGAAAATGTTTGTTGAAACATACTACACTTTCAATTTGACATCAGTTATGTCTTATTGAAGTTACCAGGAACAAAGAAACAAAAGACTTTAAGATTAGTGCAATTCAACTTTTAAAATGTAATAAAGATTTATTTTTAATGTTTCATTTGTTCTAAGACCAAAAGAGAAATGCTATCCAGTATTTTGGAGGACAATAAGTCTGAATGTTTATGTGAGCTTTAATCTCTTACAAAGGTCACAAAATCATCATTCTTTGTTAAAAACACAGCTAAAACTTAGAAATTATAAAGGTGCTAAAAGCTTCATGACTCATGCAGTTGTTTTGAAGCAGACTTGATTACTGTCTGAAACAGACTTTTTTGTGGACTTAAAAAAAAACTATAGGAAGGCTTTGCATTGAAGTGTTTGTCCAGTTTTAAGGGGAAGAATTAAATTACCAAATAAATAAAGAATACTTAGCTAATCCCAGAGGAAAATTGCAATTTTTAAAAAGAAAAACAATAATAACATATTTAATTAAAAGATAACAATGCTAATGTAATAACTAAATCTTTCCCATAGCAGCCAGAGAGGAATTGAAGATGCAGCTTTTTGTCATTATGCCCCAAAACTATGGAGCAGCAGGCTAGGTTTTTTTTTTTTTTTTTTTTTTTAAAGTTAAAAACACAAAAATGCTCTTTTTGATGCATTATCAAACAAACTCATATAAACTGAACACAAAAACAAATTTTAATCAAGATCTGGGAAACATTTCAGTATCTACAACAAGTTTGATCAGTTCTCAAAAACTAAGGGTCCGATTGAAAGGTATGATGTGACACATGAGTAAACGTACTCCCCCTTTCCCTCCTTCTCTGACATGTGCTCCAGACATCAAATTAAAAAAAGATCATTTATTTTGTCTCATATCTTTTGCATTTCCAGTTGAATACAGACTTTAAATGGCTCATTTTTATGAACTTTTTAGACAATGGTCAAACTTTTTGAACTACGTAGTCAGCTTGCTGTTTGCTGCTAATGTCGTACTCTCTGCCTGCATGTATTTCTTTAAATGTCCACTCACACACGTTTGACGTGTTTAATATTAAACTTAGTGCATGATTTTACCCTTATTGACATTAAATAAATAATTTCCTGATTTGTCTTATCTCTAGCTGCTGCATCTCTGCAGTACTATAGATAAGTCATCACGCTTTGCTACACATATCAGTCACCACATTTTCTTAAAGGACATAGTGTATATGTTACTGGTAATGTGTAATAAATAGTGTTTCTTGCTGTTTACAGAAAAAAAAGGTAAACTGAAGTGAGTTCAGAGGTTCTGACTTGTTGCTTCTGTCGTAGGTGCCTTCATGCTACCATACTTCATCATGTTGGTATTCTGCGGCATTCCCCTCTTCTTCCTCGAGCTTTCCTTTGGACAGTTTGCCAGCCAGGGGTGTCTGGGGGTCTGGAAGATCAGCCCTATGTTCAAAGGTTAGTGCCGTGTGTGTGCAGGGGGGTTTAATCACCTTATCCACGAGTAAATCTGTTTACACAATCATTTAAAGAGGTAATGAAAGTCTCTAAGTAAACCTGACTGTAAGTGATTAGTGTAAATGTACAGACTCTTGCATAAGCATGACTCAGCATGTGCTTTCGTCCTCCTCTTTGTTTCCTCTCCATCCTACAGGTGTGGGTTACGGCATGATGGTGGTGTCCACCTACATTGGGATCTATTACAACGTGGTCATCTGTATTGCCTTCTACTACTTTTTTATGTCCATGACCAACCTGCTGCCGTGGACGTACTGCAACAACCCCTGGAACACGCCCGACTGCAGCGGAGTGGTTGGCACCGGCTCGCAGCTCAACAACACCCTGGTAAACGCCACCAGCCTGGTAGCAGGGGTCTCAGAGGTGGTCAACCGCACCAAAAGAACCAGCCCCAGCGAGGAGTACTGGAAGTAAGAGCTAGGAGAACTTTTTTGGCTCTTTGGTGACACAGTCATCAGTGACTGTGGACAAAATTGCACATTTCTGTTTTACTAGAGTATACAAACACTCTTTTTTTCCACTTCCAGTTCCAGGAAGTTTACACAGCCGTGTAGAAAGAACACGTGACATCTCTGTTTGTAAATCACTAAATTTTGGTTAAGTAAAGATTGGTTGTGTAATACACGCTGTTCTGCCAAGTTACACAAACAGCCACTTTGGACAGAGTTATGCGGGGTTATTGAACTTGACTCACGGGTCAAAATTGACTTGCACCTGCTAGATAAGCTGGCCTCAAACGTGCCTCGTGTTTGTTGACAGCATTCAGATATTTGGACCAGATTTGACTGAAGGGCAACAGGTTCTGGACATAGTGGGTTTGCGTCATCAGTAGTGACATGCTGAAGGTTTCCCAGTTTACTGTACTGTTAAATCGGCTTTTAATGGTCCAGCATGAATAGTCAGAAGTACATGACTGGGCGGAAGACTTCCTCTCTTAATCTTTTGAAGACTTTTGAGCAATAGTTCTCTAGGCTTTACTGTAGGAAGGTCTTTCAGGAGTTTTTCTTTGGACATTGTTCCCATTCTTAAAAAAATTTTTTTTTAGAGCGGCCCCTGTATTTAAAAAAAACAACTTTTTAACCCATTTTAAGCAAACAAATGTCATCTAACTCCAGATGAACAATCCAAAGATTTTTTTTTTTCTTGTTCAATGTACAAAAAAGAATACAAAAAAGGAAAAAAAAATTTTATTCACTAACAAGGTGATTCTCGAAAGACTTTTCTCTGAAAACTTCACATATCCCATAGTGTGCAGAAGAACTGAGGAAACTTGACATATGAAGGGCAACAAAAAACCATTAAGCTAAAAAACTGTCTACAGCTGATTAACAGTATCTGAAAGGGATGTCCTTAAAGACCCACAATGTAACTTTTAGACCTTAAAAACATGCGTTTCTCACTCATTTTCATGGCACACCAACATTCATTATGCACATTTCTTGAACCGTTACTGCCCAGCGGCATCCCGAGACGGAGAGACTGCACTATGCAACTTTTTCCATCTGGGACGTGGCCTTGATGTTGGTGCCTACTATTGATTGCGCACCGCGTCACATGCTAGCAAAGGGAAATAAACACACTGGGTGTTTTGAACGCGCACCATGGCGGATTCGGCAAAGAAACGCAAGGAAACATTACCAGAGGAAGAAAGGAAAAGAAAGAGAGGAAGGGACAGAACAAGAGTCAAGATAAGACTGTCTTTCACTGGCAGGAGTGAGTTCACTGTATGGGTCGGATGCAAGATAGATGCTAGTTTAGTTGTCAATAGTGGGCACATCACTGAAAACATTGCTTAAAGTTCTGTAGTACGTCTTTAAGAAACAGAGAAAAAAAATCCAGCAAAGACCTGACACATGGAACCGGACCCTCAGTTGATCCATCGATTGTTAGCCTAGCATGGCTATCACAAAGTTCTTCTGTGAGGGAAGCTGGAAGAAAAGGCTGAGGTTTATCACATGACACAAGAACAGGGCTGAAAATCAGCAGCAACAGGTCTTATGAACAGATGACTCCTTCCCAGAGCCTGGACTTCAACTAAAGCATTGTGGGTTCACTTTCACAGAGAACAGAACCAAAGGCAGCTAACATCCAAAAGGGCAGCTTTAGAAAGTCCTTCAAGAAGTCCAGAGAACTATTCCTGAAGACGAATTGAAGAAATTACACGAAAAGCTCAACCCCAAAATTGACTTTCAAGCTTGTTCATTTAAGCTCTACATTTACATGTGTCTCAGTAAATTACTGCAGTGATTTCCTGGATTTCTGGTAAAAAATGAGTGGCTCAAGACTTTTGCACAGTACTGCATATCTGAGGCAGTCTTCCCAGGACGTCTGAATTTCCTTGTTAGAATGATTTTTTATAAATAAACTGGATTGTCCATGTGCTCTCTTACCAGTTGGATGTATAATGCCCGTGCAGATTCAATAGTACTATATTTCCTTGAGCAAACACAAACATCAGTTTGCCAGTATTGGCTTGTTAAAGTTTTAGTGACCTCTGTGAATTATTGCTCCCTCTCTTATGTAATCTATAAGTCTAAAGTTGTATTGATGTTTTGTTTTGACAGTTTTTCTCTTTTCTAAGGAAAAGAAACATCTGAGTCCGTGAAAGTGAAATATTAAAACACATTTTCTGTCTGTCTGTGTATTTTAGGCACTATGTGTTGAACATCTCTGATGATATTGGGAATTTTGGAGAGGTCCGTCTCCCTATCCTTGGCTGCCTGGGTATATCTTGGTTTGTGGTTTTCCTCTGTCTCATCAGGGGAGTTAAATCCTCAGGAAAGGTCAGCATGCAAAGACATATACACTCTAATCTACTCATTTGTAATATGCTACCTCAGTCTACTGACATATGTATATAAAAGTCTTTTAAGCTCTTCTGCGGCCAATTCTTTACGGGATTATCTTTGCGTGTCCAGGTGGTGTACTTCACAGCCACATTCCCATATGTCGTTCTAACCATCCTGTTCATCCGCGGCATCACCCTAGATGGAGCCATAAATGGCATCATGTATTACCTGACTCCACAGTGGCAGAAGGTTCTTGATGCAAAGGTATGTGTGAACATTACCAGGTACAGTAGATGGAAAGTCAACCTGGAAATAGAAATATTTTCTCGTTTTTTTCAACTCTGCTTCAGCTTGCATGCGTTTCTTTTCCCCCTCTCTGTCTCATAGGTGTGGGGAGATGCTGCCTCACAGATCTTCTACTCCCTGGGCTGTGCCTGGGGTGGTCTTATTACTATGGCTTCCTATAACAAGTTTCATAACAACTGTTTCAGGTTGGTACACCAGACTGTGGACAAAACTAATTAATAAAAGTAATTCCCTACTTTGGAAAAATGCAACATCTTATAAGATGTTTGTATGTTTAGAAACATGCACAAAAAAAGTAAGGAAATTTGTGTTTGGTCAATTAGTTGTCCCTTCTAATGACACCAATTGGTATTTTATAGGGGTGCACCGATTGCAGTTTTCTGGCCGATCACCGATCGCCGATCTTTATGAAATCTGACCCACCGATACCGATTTTTGCCGATACCAATTTTTCTTGAAAATTGACAGCAAACATCTTCAATGTACCAATTTTGCTTTATTAACAAACAATACCTGTAGTACAATGCAAACTAGTTTTAACTGCACAAGCTACTGTTCTTAAATATAAATGAAAAGTTGCAAGCATTGCTGTCCAAACTACAAAAATATAATTTCCACTCCTTCAGTCTCATTTTTCACAGTATTAAACACAAATCTAGCTCAGCTGGTTGCATTTCAAACTGGCTTTGAGTCTCTTACTAAAAATAAAGTTCACAACAATATTTTGCTTATTTTGCAATGCATATAATACAGGTTTAAGTAATAAATAAAATAAGCTACAAGACAAACTAACAAAACTTAAACCACCAAAAGTGACTTTAGCGGAAGTAAATACGATCGGTAGATAAGATCGGTTTTACATTTATGGATCGGACGATCCCCGATCCCCCAAAATTAAGGAAATCGGAGCCGATCAATCGGTGCACCCCTAGTATTTTATTATACATCTTTGGAAAACCTGATTAATCACCTTTACAACGAGGTGTAACTTGTAAGGGTCATGCTTCTATGGGATGAGCAACACAACTTAACATGTAGGTAGATCCTTCAAAAATGTGCCAAAATCCTCCACAATATTTTCTGATCAACGAAGCACAAAATTCTGTCATTTTTGAGCTAAGTTTTTTTACGTTTATATTTATTGTGGTTCTTGAATCTCTCATAAAGTAAAAGCTGAATTAAACTAAATTAAATAAATTGAATTAGTGAAATGGATCATTCAATGCTAAGCTACTGTACATCAGTAGACTGTTAGCTTAGCTTAGCTTAGCATGAAGGCAAGAGACACAGTTAACTTGGTATATCAAACTACTGCAATTCACCTGCCTCACCACTAAGCTCAAAAGTTATGTTTTTAATGTTTACTAATACACTAAAAAAAGGACAAAAATGATATATCGTTACTATGCAGCTAACAGCTAGCTGTAGATGTGACTGTTAAGATAGCCATATTAGCCCGCTCTATAACACAGTTTGGGATATTTACTCACAAGTTTTCACTGAATTCAACATAATTTATTAAACGTTAGCTTAATCTTTGTCTTCCAATATAGGCTTAGTAAATTGTACCCCAAAATTCTGGCTAAATTTTGTTGAGTGGGAAATCTTAAGATGCCTAGACGTATTCAGACATATTGATTAAACATACAGTACGCATACTATCCAGATCTGACCTAAAAAAGCAAAGGACTAGCTAGCTGATAGATTATATCTAACCAACAATTAATTCATTGTAAAAAAGAAAAAAATTGCATAAAATGTTTAGCTTCAACTTCAACTTTTCTAAATGATGCAACAAATGAAAATATTCAAAATAGATGTGATTTGTTTTAGATTGTTATGGGTCAGTTCAAAACCTCCTATAAGCAGAATGTTAAATCAGTGAGGAGCCAACTTCAAAATGTAAGGCATAAAAAGGGAAGGATGGACAGAGATAGCACTTGTATTAAGAGGCTAGTCGCACTGTGTTTGGCCACCAAGGGAGCGAGCATGAAGCCAAGGAGAAGGTTTAAATCGTGGAAAGGGGGAGATAAAGGGAAGAAAGGACATCTTTTATTTCCTTTAACTGTCCTCACATGCTGACACTGGCCTCAAGGAGTTGCAGAGGGCAAAGAAGAAGGTAGAGGATATAATTTGCTCCTCTTCCCGGAGCTTGCGATAGTTTTATCTGTATGAACAGCTGCATGAAGGTCCTAATCAGAAAGCAGCTCCATCCCTGTGGAGACACTTTCTGCTTTCCTGTTACACCACCAATCGGTGCACATGCAGAAGTGCAGAGAGAGAGTCACACTAGCATCAAAGACATCCTCTGTGATAACCCGAACAGGAAATGTGAGGGATGAAAGCGGAGCAAAAACCACATAACACCCTCGATAAATCTAAACAAAGCCTCAGACTGAGAGGGAAAAGATGCGAAGTGGCTCTGCAGGTGTTTTCCAGAGGCTGAAATCAGTCACTGTCTGAAAACTCACTACACTCGCCATCTTGAGTCGGAGATTCAGTTTACTTTTTTCATTTTTCTAATATTTTCGTAACATTGCTATGAAATCTTTAAAGTTTAGCCACCTCTGTTTAAAATTTCTACATATACTGCAGTATTTCTACTGCTAAATCAAACTACTCAGTGACCACAAAAGATCTTGAAAATCTTGAGATTTATCAGCCTCTTAAATAAATATATAAACAGGCCTTGATGCAGCTGTTGAGGGATAAAGACAGAATAAGACTTTGTGAGCAGAGCCGTTTCCAGAGAAAATCCATCCACAGTTTGATAAAACACTATTGATTCCTCCCGTCAACACAGCATGGATCAATCATTCTTTGGGCTTTTGTTGCAGCTGCCAGTGAAGGAAACGTTTAAATGTCAGAGGGACGAATGGGCCCAAACAATACAGAGAAATTCTCAAAGTAACCAAAGTAGGCTCAGGGTGAAAATAGGGATGCTTCTTCAACACCATTACGTTCTCAAAGCATCTCAAAATGATCTCAGGTTGTGGAGGCTGAGATTTTTTTTGCCCATTGTTAGAGTTCCTGTACAACAATGGGCCAAATTTCTCAGAACATAAAACTTTTCCCTGGAAGAGAGGGATGGAAAATGTACAAAGAACTGACCTTGTGATTTAGAAGCTCTGATACATCTTCAAGGAGATATTTTAGGCCTTGTCAGGAGTTGTTCTAAAGCTGTCACTGTCCCAGTTTGATGAGCTTAGAACAAAATAAACTAACCAAAACATGCAAACACAAAAGTATAAAAAGTTTATGAATCATCTTTTGGCCATCAAGATAGTTAATGGTGACCCGCAGTGATTGGTGGTAACAGGGCTCATATAGCACCTTTACCCCATTTTGTCTTCCATCAGTTTACCAATCATGTCTTTCTTTTCCCCTCCCTGCGTGACACACAGAGACAGCATCATCATCAGTATAACCAACTGTGCGACCAGTGTGTATGCCGGCTTTGTCATTTTCTCCATCCTGGGCTTCATGGCGCACCACCTGAACGTCCCCGTGTCAGAGGTGGCTGATCATGGCCCAGGACTGGCCTTTGTGGCTTACCCAGAAGCCCTCACTCTGCTGCCCATCTCACCAGTCTGGTCACTGCTGTTCTTCTTCATGCTCATCCTTCTGGGACTGGGAACTCAGGTGAGAGCAGGAGACTGTGCTATTAAAGAGAGATAATTACAAAGACCGTATGTGGTACCATGAATAAAACATACTGCTTAATTCATGATGAACTAAGAGGGTTTCTGAGTAAATGCAGGGTTGAACAGCTGAACCACACTTTCTTTTAATAAACTTGTTTGATTTTAGGAGAAGTGATGAACGGTCAGCTTCTCCTCATCCCGATCCAACAAGACAGGGTTGCATAACTGAGAATGAGGATGAATGGAGGTTGATGCCAAAGGGAGTGAGATGGGGTCTTCTCCAGACTTCAGTCAGGGTTATTTTTTGGCTGATGGCTGAGAAAGTATGCTAAATGCTTGGAGCTCCATTGATGGGATTATCTGATTGTTGATGAGTTTTGTTTTTTATTTCTTCCAGGCTTTTAGCAACTCGATATTTTTACTGCTGGTGTCAGAATTAGTCAAGTTGAATTTTCTGGCAGAAATATCATAATAATCTAATGATTTTATCATGGTTGAGGTCAGGACTTTGGGAAGATCTTTCCAAAAGGCCGAAGTGTAAGGCTGTTTTAGTCTGGTTTGGAATACATAATTATGTAACTGATGGTTTGACTCAAGAACACTGAAGCAGTCTAGTTTTTCATTATTGTATTGTCTACCAAACAATCCCGCAGGATGATGCTACCAACACCTGTGTGTAAAGCATATTTGAGGTTAAGTTCCTTGCAGTTGTTTCTACAAACACCAGTCACTGAAATCTTTAAACTTTAGACTTCACAACTTTAGCCCAGAGGACTTTTTCTTTGTTCATGTGTTTTGATCTTTAGATTTTCAGAGAACATAACTGAATTCTTAGTATTTTTCTACATGTTTAAGCAGGGGCCTCAGCAGGTCTTACATGTTGCTGCATTTTGGTTTAGTTTTTCTTCTGTAAATACTCAGTAAATACTCGTCATTTTAAGATATGTTTTAATACAATGTGAGACATGATTTTTCCAATGATTAACATTTATATTTAAGTCTGTTCAAAGGGACATTTAAACAGACAAGACTTTTTTCCCTCTTTAATGTCAAGTTGTAAATTAAAGATCTTTAGCTGCATCAAATCTTTACTGAAGAGCAGATGTGTTAAATGTCAACATGGAGGGCTGCCCTCAGCCATCTGTCCCACTCCCCACATTTCTTATCATGTTAGCAGAAAGCTGAGAACCACCTGTCTCATCTCTTATTTTAATTCAATCTTCAACCTTTCTTGTGCCGGTTCCTGCAGTTCTGTCTGCTGGAGACGTTGGTGACAGCCATCGTGGATGAGATCGGTACAGACTGGATCATCCGGAACAAGACCGTGGTCACGCTGTCGGTGGCCATCGTTGGCTTCCTGTTGGGGGTGCCTCTTACAACACAAGTAGGTCCCCAACACACACAGTCATGCCGAGGACTGCAGCCTGTTTTCTCCCATGAGGAAGGATAATCTCTTGTTCCTGTGTGCAGGCAGGAATCTATTGGCTGTTGCTGATGGACAACTATGCTGCTAGCTTCTCATTGGTCATCATCTCCTGCATCATGTGCATCTGCGTCATGTATATTTACGGTAAGAAGGAAACTGGCCAAATGTGCTTTCATGACATATTATGTTGACGAGCTCATCATCTTTCTGTCTGTTAAAATGAAAACTTTCCACATGTTTTCTGTAGTTTGTATTACAATCATTTGTTGAATCTGTTTTTTTCCTTTTTATTTTAAAAATGATAGGTTATTGTGTAAATAACCCCATATAAAAAATCACCTTACAGGAGAAAGTTCCTCTGGATGATTACTGGGTAACTGACCTCAGCAGTTACCCAGATTATTCAGATCAACAACAGAAGTTTTCTCGGGGCATTTTTCAGAAAGTTTAGTTCAAATCCAGTTACAATATGCACTCTTCTTCATTGGGATACAATTTGATTCTGTTATCTTCATGTCGGAGTTTATGAATGAAAAAAACTAAACAGCATAAGTGATGAATACAATGACAAACATAATTGGAGAAGTCAGGTGTGCATGCATAAGGAAATCCTCTTGCATCAGAAAGAGATTATAAGCAGAGCAGAATTATGTCATAACGGCAGATGTACTTTATGATCTTTATGTGGATTTGACTTCATTACTATTTAAAGAAATAATCTTGTCTTTTAACAAAGACAATGAAACTTTAAATTAACATTAATGCCTAAAATTTCCCATAAAATCTTTTTAGTTGCCATTTAGATCCATGTTAGAAAGATTGTTAAACAAAATGTGTCCAAGCTTTACTGTTTTGGATAATCTTTGTTGGAAAATGATCTTCTGTACCCAGTTAACAGGTATTCACTTCAGGGGATGCGAAGTAAAGCTGGATGTAGGATGTAGTAACTTCATCGCCATGTCTGGGGCTCCATCAGGCTGCGAGAGCAAAACAACAAAAATAAAAAAGCAGAAGTTTAGTGAGCAAACGGAGGAAACCTGAAACCGGAGAACAGGATATTTCTCTCAACAGCAGTAAACATAAACCTGGATTAAAGATGCAGTCATATATTAACCACCCCGCCCCCCTTAGATATATGTTGGGCTAATTATTATTATGAGCTAGTTGGAGATAACAAAGCAAAACTTTCTCTTCTGCAGAAATTGTACTGAAAGGTTACTAAGCTGATCACGTTTGTTTATCCGTTGTAGTTTTTAGTGTCTTTGACAGTATGCTCCACCAACTGTAACAGGAGTAAACAATGACAGGTGGTTCACCTCTGAATCTTTTTTGCTCCTGAGGCTGCTGAATTTGTGTTACAGCATAATTCTGACTTTAGAGTAAGTCCATCATCTGCTATATTCTAGTTTACATTATCACATGAATTTTGTGAATGCTTGCAATTCAGTTAATATCATTAAATAGAAGAATATTTGAAGTTATCTGTGTGTTGTTATGATATCACATCCATTTATTTTAACCTCAATTCAAAATATTAAAAGGATGAAGTACATAAAACAAAGGAAATATTTCTGGCCTTGAAAATAACTGGAAGGTACGAGCTCTGCAAGAAAGACACTAAAAAGGACAAGTTCATACATGTAATTTAATATATATATATATATTAATGCAGGTATATTTTGTGTTATCACTCTAAAGCAAGTTTGTTCCCTTGACTCTGACTTTGTAAAAGGTTTTATAACTTCAGTCCTTCCATTGTAACAGAGTTTCAAAAGATTTCATCAACTCGTCAGAGGCTTGTTAGAGTAAAAGAAACTCCAGTCATTGTGTTCTTGAGTTAGAAATATACGCCTGCCTCAGGTTTCCATGAGAGAACGTTGCTAACAAAGCAGGACTGCCTTCATAGAAAACGTGGCAGCAGAGCGAAGCAGATGGGTCAGAATTTAAATAATTCTTAAAGGAAAGAGGGTCTTTTTCCCCCGTCAGGTCATGGCTGGTCAAAAGGGTCAGAGCAAAACTCAAAACAAAGTAAGAGTGAGAGTATGATCATGCAGCATAATGCGCATAAAAAATGACAGAATGCTTTGTTCACTGAGAAGAAACTATCACAGATGCACAGTTTAAATAAAAAAAGAGGAGAACCTGTGTCACATGTAAAATTTAAAAAGGCAAGAAGGGCAAGACTGATCTGTCTTCACCAGTTTCAGCCTTTTGGATGCAGGATTTGAAACTTTCTTTTTTCTTTTTTTTTTGTGCAGGTCACAGGAACTACTTCAAAGATGTAGAGATGATGCTGGGCTTCCCTCCTCCTCTCTTCTTCAAAGTTTGCTGGAGATTCATCTCCCCCGTCATCATCTCTGTGAGTTAATACATACACATGTAATGAAGCTGTTTCACACACACACCCACACACACACACGCTGCTCTCCACTCATCTGGTGGTGACTAAACTCTACGTTGTATCTGAGTTAAAGCCATGATGCTTTGCTGCAACATTTTGCAGCAGCAATCTGATCATCTTCATCTCAACAGAATAAGTGTGATGAACAGATGAACACAGCAGAGGTGTGTTTATCTGGCATGTGATCAGCTCTTAAGCAGAGTCCAAAAGTTTGTGCTGTTGAATGAAAAAGCAGCAGCCTTGTTTAAGATTTCCTTCTAGATGTTTTTACCCACAATAACAAGCTGCAGCTGTTTTACATCGTGTAAAAAGTGAATGAGAGGAAATCTTTCTGCTTTATCAATATTTAACTCTTCCCATCCACCGCTGTCTGGGACAATATGAAATATTAAGCAAAAATGAAGGTGTTATCAGAAAACTGTCGTTCTAGAGATTTTAACATTTGTGAGATGCCTTTGGTTTAAAACTGACAAGCAGCAGTGGCAATGTGGAGACGTGTCCTCTGACGAAGGTTTTTCCTTGAGCTGAGAACAATCATGCCGTTAATGTAGCCCAAATAGCCCATACAGTATCAAATTGACTCTTTTGAAAGTTTAAACATGCAAAAAAGTGATATTTTATGTCAGTTTTATATCTACGTCTGGTTTGCTGGAGGCTTTTCTTCCTGTTAAAGCAACATTGCAGAAGTTTTCAGCCCTAAAACTTTGTGCTTTGGACTAGTTTTAATGGAAACACTGACATTATTTATGCACATCCCATGATTGGTCATTGGCCTGCAGTGATTCTCAACTTCCTTTTTCCAGCCCGTAGCAGCTGTTTTTTGTTTTTTATGGTACTACATCACAAGCTAGCAGCTGGATATCAACACACTGGCTGTTTTAATGTACATTGTGGCTGATTCAGCAAAAAAAATGCATGACATCATCAGAGGCGCTGAAGTGACAAAACCTGCCAAAGTTCAGCAGTGGGATTTTAAAAGGGAGTTTTTCCTTACCACTGTCACCTGCTGCGCTGTGCATGCTCAAGAAATCAAATTGAGAAAAAAAACTGAGAAGGTAGTAATATTGTTTCCTTAGTTTTCATTTGACAAATTGTCTTTGCTGTTATCAAAATTAATATAAATTGGGTAAAATTCAAATTGACTGGATTATGTTTGCATTACTGTGAAGTGGATTGTCTGTATTAGAGTTGGATTAGACCGTACAGTATCTTTAAAAATGCCTTGTTTCATCCTGATGGTAAATCTCACATGTGCATTGCAGCTCATTCTTTCTGAATAAAGTGTGAAAGAACAAACAGGAAAATTACCACCATAAGAGTGAATGAATGTCATTACTTTAGCAGACTGATCAAAGCCTTTATTCTTATGTGTGAAAAGGGCTACTGTATACACACCTGCTGATCTGGGACCAGTCTTGACAATTCAGTTTCTTTGAGTCAGTTGTGTTCGTCTGCTGTAACACCTCCAGAGATTTTCTTCGCAGAAGACAAGCTGCTCCGTGGCTGGATGATTTAATGGTTATTTTAAAGAAGGTTCTAAACTTTCCTGTAACTGGCCAGTTGTTAGGGACCTGACCTACATTTGAGCTGCCATCAGTGCTAATCTCTTCGGCTGCTGTTGGCTTTGTTTCCAGTATAAAGGCTCTCAAAGCAAATCTTTCTGAGTGGGAACTGGACACATGCAGCTGCTGTCAATGATATTTCCCAAACAGACGAATTAGTCCACTAAGCTACTGGGTCAACCAAGAAATTCCTTGTTGTGGATTACTGGTCAGAATTCAGGCAATTTTGTTCTCTTTCGGTTCGTTCCACTGAACTCTCGGGGGTCTAATGTGCTTCTTTCAAACTGTACCAAGTAGATTTAACGCTCATTTCTGCGATATGTTTGTCTGCTAACCTTTGCGTTTGGTAGGAAAAACTACCAGTAATTATTCCTAATGTCTTCTCTTAATACATTTTGTATTTTCTAATTAACTAAAGAAAATGAATAATCTTTTGATTCTTCCTTTTTTTTAATGCTTGGATCTCAGAAATGTTCTGAATGACATTTACAAGATATAATTACAATATATAGTACATAGATAAGTTTAAATGATTAGTTTTTCTTGTGTTCCTGTAGTTCATCCTGATCTTCACAGTGATCCAGTACAAGCCCATCACCTACAATGACTACGTCTATCCTGGCTGGTCCTTGGCTATTGGCTTTGCCATGGCTCTGTCCTCAGTGGTCTGCATACCCATCTATGCACTCTACAAGATCTCTCGGTCCCCAGGAGCCACCTTTAGAGAGGTACAGTACCAAGTTCCAAATGTCATCTGGTCAGAAAAGGCCTCTGAAACTTTTAAAACTTTTAGATAAAGCAGATCTGAGCTGTACTGATATGCAACAGCAATACCAGCACCATGGTTAATAAAACCAGTTCAAACTCCTCCAAGAGGAATATGTAAACACATGATGTCATAACTGATGAATGAATTTTGTGTATATATATCTATGTATATATATATTTATCTGGCATATTGTCAGAGGGGTCTGAATAATTGCTAAATGAGTGTGTGAAGGGAAAAAAAGGCTTTCCACTTTGAGTTTTCTGTTGATGTAATTATTAATTATATACCGTACTCATCCCAACTGATGTCTTTAACATATTTTTGTGATGGTTTTGTCACATTTCTCTATAAATCCTGGATTTGTTTATTCACACTCTCAATACTAGGGCTGCCACAAAAAATAATTTTGATAATCGATTAGTCAAGGATTATTTTGTCGATTAGTTGACTAATCAGATCCGGCAAAAATTGCAGCATATTTACAGAACCAATGAATCTAACTTAGTGAATCTAATGGGAAAACGTGTCCAAACTTTTGACTGGTAGTGTGTGTGTGTTTATTTATGTCAATAAACAATCCAAGAAAAGCTGACCAGACAGAAAGACAGACAAGGCAGTGGAAGGTACAGTGGCAATTTTGGGAGGAAAAACAAAGCTTATAAACAATAAACGATTAATCAATTATTAAATTAGTCACCAACTATTTTGATCATCAACGATTAGTCGATTAATGGACTAATCATTGCAGCCCTACTCAATACACTGATATGTGAAGGTTTATTTACAACAATGTAAACAAAATATAAAAAATATGAAGGCAAACATGAACACTCAAGTTACGGTAAACAACGATCTTACTTAATATCTATTTTTAAAGAATAAAAGAATGACTTTTAGATTTTGTATTGTGTGTAAGGTTAAGTTTTAGATCGGGCTCATAATGTGTTATCGTACTTCAGTGAAGTGTAGTTCTGAACCAGCTTCAGCTATAAATTCTTATTGGTATGGCATTAGCTACTAACTGTTTTTTCTGTTTGTTTGTTTTTTGGGGGGGTAACTATGTAAGAATGCAGTGTCCCTGCTAAAAAAATGTATAAATAAATAATTATAATCGGATCACAGAGGACATTATCTGGAGTATAATCAGCATGACAGGTGTTTTCTCCAAACTCAACACACCTGACAACATGTGCAGATGCATGTCAGGTATGGTTAAATAGTAATACCACACAAACCAGGGGTCTATTGCACGAAGCAGGTTTAATGAAAACCCTGAGTTGTTTAACCCTGAAATTCGGGAAACTCTGAGTTTTCCGTAACACAAAGGTAGGTAACTCAACCCAAGGAAAGAGGAGTAACTCTTGCCTGTTGCACGAACAGGGGTAACTTAAACCCTTGGTCAGTTACCATGGTAACAGACTCTCTGAAACTAACCTGGTCGGGAGCAGGTTAGTGTGGGAGAAACCTTGAGTTTCACGCTGTCTCCACCCACTTTCAGACACTCTCGCTGTTTTATTTCCTCAGTCATTCATTCAGTCAGTGTTGAGTTTTGGCTGCTACTGTCTCAAATAAAACATGTTAAAATTAAATCCGAGTCTGCAGGTAACACACATGTTCTTTCGTTAAGGGTTTCATGGATTAAGATGCTGCATTTCTACAGAGAGTTAAACATTTGGAGGTCGTTATCAGACCATGGATAGAAGTTCTTTTATTTTCCAACAGTTGTCATTTCTGGTGTTACAGTTTCACATCACAGTCAATTAACTACATACACAAGCTGATCCTCCATACATTTATAATATCACTGGCCGTATGTGACAGTTGGAGGTCCTATCTCTTTGTTTCTGAGAGATGGTTTGTCCTGATTATTTGACCATTAAGCTGTCTCTATTTCTGGGTAAATGAGCAAGGATAACGTCTGTCATGCAGAAAGTTGAGGTTCGATCCCAGATGCAACTTTCTTTATGTTGCCATACCTTTTCCCCTCAAAGCAGATAGGCTGTTGTTTATTGCCCTGCGTTTTTTCGTGAATATTTTTTTTTCTTTAATTGGAGATGTAGGGCATTTGAGAAATGTGATGGATATATTTCATCTTAATGCTGCCGACAAAAGCGTTTCTCCCCACGGGATCGCACCCAAGTTAAATAAATAAAATGGCTGCGATAAAAGTACAAAACTGGATTTGAACACCAGCCATCCAGGTGAAAGATATATGCGCAAACCATTCAACCAAGTAGGCATCTACAAAATCAGCTGGAATCACACTGACAGCATCTGAGACTGTCGCGTTACCATTGAACAGTTCTACTCTATAACATCGTTGTGATTGTAAAGGACAGCATTTAAACTTAAATGTTCTCCCACACGTCATTCTTTTTTAAAAAATTGCAGCAGCAGCAGTTCAAACTCGCCATATGAGGCTTTAGAAGTTCGTTCCATTTAATGGCGAGCGCAGCCCCGCCTTTGCGTCTACGTTGCCATGGTGACTCATCGAATCAGTGCTCAATTGATGCTGGCTTTTTATCATGGTAGAGCATGTTTAAAACCCCGGGTTGAACTACCCTGAGTTGATTAAACCAACTCAAATCGGCTGTTCTGGGACTGAAAACTCAGAGTTTCGAATCTCCGAGTAGATCAACTCAGAGTTCAGGGTTACACTCAGAGTTTGTTGAACCTGCTTCGTGCAACAGACCCCAGATCCTTTATACCTTAAGCTGACTGTCGCAGTAATGGTTCAGGGTAAAAATGTCTGATGTTGCTTCCCTCAGCATGAAAAGAACAAACACTTGAACTGAAATGATAAGTTGGTGGCTAATTAAAACTCAAATGAAATGTTAATTATATTTGAGTCAGCATATATGCGGACGGAGCTGCCTCTGATTAAACAGCTTTAGACTTTCGTATTTATAAAAGGTCAGGACTTTAAAGGTGTAGTGGATAACAAATTTAAATTATATGCATATTTTTATTGATTTAATAATTGTTAATAATTTTTATCCTTTATATATTTCAGGTTCTTTTGGGTATTTTGCTCTTTTGCTGTTTTTCTGAAGTGAAAAATTTCGTTTTTCCTTTAAATATCTGGAGTACTTGTTAAAGTTCCTGGTCTTACTGGCGTCTTTCTCTCCATCTCTCGGTCCCAGCGGTTGAAGTTTGCATGCCAAGCACACCCTAAGTGGGGCCCCGCCCTGCAGGAGCACAGGACAGGCCGCTACGCCCCCGTGGTCTCCGAAGACACTGTGGAGGCCCGTCCTTTAAAGGAGAAGGAGGAGCTGAAGGAAGAGCAGAAGGAGGAGGAGAAGGAGAAAGAAAAGGAGAGGAAGGATGAGATTAGCCTCACCATCCAGGGAAGCAACGGCTCCACCAACACACACAACAACCCCAACCCCAGCGCATAGACGCCACCCCTCTCCTATCAGTGCTACTGGGCACGGCCTCCGCGGCCCACCCTCTCCTTTTTCTCTTCCTCCCTTTTCCTCCCTTTTCCTCCATCCTCACCCCACTTTCCCACAGTCCTCTGTGGGGGAGATCCCATTCGCTGGAGACCTTTACATATTGTAAGGGCTTATTATATCTATCCTAACCTCTTCTATCTGTCTGCGTGTTGTCTCTAGATAAATGAAGAGAAAAAAAAAACGAAAGGAAGAAGAAACTGAGTCATCATCCAAAAGAGTTGTGCGTATGTTTGTGTGTAAGTGTGTGTGTGTGTGTGTGTGTGCGGGTGAGTTATTAATTTGTTCCGCATAATTTAATAATGCTGTTTGTTTTTCCTTTCTTTTTCTTTTTTTTCTTTTGTAAAACTTGTAAATGTCATCTCCATCCGCAGTTAGAGGTACAGTAGATTGTGAAGCTGCATGTTTTGTTTTGTGCATGCAGCAGCATAGAGACACACACTGTTCTCCTGAATTCAGTAAGCTGGGGCTGCTTGGGATGGATGGCGGTAGTGATTGGACCGCTGGAAACTTGTGGTGCTGCAACTGTAGAGGAAGGAGTGTAAACTGTGTCAGTTCTGGCCATTTACAGTTTTACGATGCTGAAAAGTGAAAGAGGATCTATTCTATTGCGAGAGAGGGAGTCACGTTCATACACTCTGTATATTTCACAGCACACAGTGACCTCAAACTCAGTTGATCTCAGCTTAAGACTAAGGTTCTTGCTTTTTATGCTGCTTCTTCTTTAAATAAAAAAAAAAAGTTTGATAGAGTACAAATATTTAACACCTGAGAAGATGAGCGATATTTAAGGCTGATTTTTCTGTGGAAATTTCCTCCGTTAGTAACATTTTTCCACTAAAACTGCTTAGAGAACTAGGCAAGGAAATGTCAGCGAGTTGTACTGTAATGCTGCATTCACACACATGCACGCACAGAGCACATTTGTATGTGGCAGAAGAGGTCCCAGCGCCCATTTCTCAGGGTCCTAGTGAAGGTAAACTTTACGGTTCCTTGTCTGTGGAAAATGTTACAGGGACTGAAATCACCTAACTGTACTCGCTGTCAAAAAACACCCGTGCATACACACAACACAGGTGGATGCAATTCTGCATACGTAAATATATATATATATATATAGATGCATATATATAAATAAATATATAGAAGTGCCATCTCTTCTTAAGTCTTCCAGGCATTGTTTTTGATGAAATGCATCTTGGGATGTGGTCTGTGAAGGATAATTTGTGCATTGATGTTGGTGTCTGATGCGCAGTAGTCTGCCCCGTTCAAGCGTGTTACCAAAAACATTACCTAAGCTACATGAGTGTTGCACGTGTTTTTGGTAACGTATATCTCTCTGATACTGACATGCTGTCAGTGGAATCCTTTAATGTATTAAAGTTCTGAGCCAAGCGGTGCTGTAACTGATGGAGAGACAGAAAGCAGAGAGATGCTGCTTGTTTTAAGAAGAAAGCAAGAACTCTGTAATGAATTATGTAGTTTTAAATGTAGCTGCATAGTATTGTTCTTTCACTAGATGTCTCCTTTTTACCTCTTATTGTAAAGTAACTTAGTAAATAATAATAAAGACTGCATATGTTTATTTTGTACAAAAGATATAAACTATAGAATCATTAACCATGTTTGCCATTCCTCGTTCGTAACTTGTTGCTGTTTTGTTGGAGGGTGAGGTATGACACACAGGGGTCTCTTTAGCATACACGGTTGGGTTTCCCAGGAGTGTCTGGTTGGATAATGTCCAGTATAGTGCTGTTGTTGTGTGGTGGCAGAGGTATGCAACAATGAACCAGCAGGTTCAGGTGGCGGGGAGATGCCTCTCGCTTCACAAACAGGGATCATTTTGGGGATTGCATCAAGTGTGGCTCTGTTTCTTTGTATTGTGTCTTCAGGTTTATACAGTTTGGTAACAATCAAATTCATGGTTGCAGTACAGGTGTAAGCACTTGAAAGATAAACAATATATACAAAATTGTATATGACATACAGCACATTTATATATACAGCAGACATGCTGTTTTCCAGGAAAGATAGGTGAGCAGCTACAGTTAGCATAGCTGAGCTTAGCATGAAGACAGAAAACAGGAGGTGGCCGTTAGCCTGGCACTGCTAACTATAGCAGTTTGCATTGCCACAGATAGCAGGTAGTACAATATTTCTAAATCTTCCAATTTAACATATAAACTTATTTTGGGGGGGTTAAACTTGTTATAGGCTAGCAGCTGGTCTCAGACAAAAGGCAATGCAAACTTATTTGTATAGCACATTTCATGTACATGACAATTCAAAGTGCTTTACCTAAAACATTAATAGCATTACAGCAGGGTGCAGAAGACAAGAAAACATTGAAAAGTAAAAGAATACAAAGCATGATTCAAAATTAAAAACAAAGAATTACTATAGGCAGTCAAAACATTGACTAGCATAAACCAGTAGCCCAGCAAGCCTGGTCCTGCTCAGTGTGGCAGTGGCATGTTTAGTGCTGCTAACTGTGTGAAAAGTTAGCTTAGCTCACCTCCCAAGCACTTCTAAATTTTTCGGATTGAACTTCTTAAAACTTCATTTTTAAGAAGATGAAGAAAGAAGATGATTTCATCCAAGAGACAGTCTGGCACAAACTACAAATCAGCTGTTTTTTCTACAACTCAAGCTAAAGCTAATCGGACAGGCAAGTCAAGTGCGGCACATTAAAGTGCTTTACATAAAATGTTAAAAGCATTACAGCAGGGTGCAGAGGAAGTATTTAAAAGTACTTAAAAGAATATAAAGAGAATAATCCTATTAAATTATTAAATCAAAACTATTAAAAGCAAGCAGCAGTTCAGATAAGAGATACCATGGGGATTTTATGCATACAGTAGGCGCATGAGAAAAGAAATGGTTTAAACCTGGATTTAAATGGGTCTACATTTGAAGAAAGCGTGATCTCCATTGGTAGTTTTTCCACTTGTTTGCAGTGTAACAGCTAAATGCTGCTGCTTCATTTTAAGTCTGGACCTGAGTCATTGGATCTAAGAGCTCTGCTAGGTTTTATTCTCTAAACCAAGGTGGGCAAGTTCCCTGCTGCAACACACCTGACTCCAATCAGTGGGTAATTGTGCACACACGTCACGTATCTTGCCACATGGACAAGCTGGGCAGTGCTTTCTTTTATGCTAAGCGAAGCTAACCTGATACAGGCTGTAGCTGCATGTTTAGAAAAAACAAAAGATAAAAATGATCTTACTGTATTTAAGAGTCTGAAAGACAGCAACTAAGCACATTTTCTAAAATGGTGGACCTTTAAAAAAATAGAAATGAATAAGTGAATAAATAGTGTAGACTGATATGTATCCCGAATTGACAGATTTTTTAAAAATAATACATTTTGAAGCACAGATTTGTACTAAATTTGCACATATTTATTCCCCTTTTTACCACTTTTCCCTACAATAGTTTTGACAGTTAAAAAAGCAGTTGCTCCATTAATCCACAAGATGGAGCAATGCTGAAACTCAGGACCGAGAAGGCCCAACAGACCTGAAGCTGAGGAAATATTCAGTGTGAAGCAAACGCGCTCAGATAAAAGAAACCACATTAAGCACCATAAACATTCTGAAACAAGCACACATTTTTGAAAGCCTTTTAACTGGCTCTCCTGCAGGAAAAAAAAAAATACTCCATCTACTCTTCTAGATGGAAAAGCTTAACTTTGGGGGGGTAATTTACTGTTTTTACCTCTTGCTTCTGATTTATTCCTAACAACTTTAAATCATATGGCATATTTTGCAATATTTTGTATTTTTTTTTTTTTTTAACAAATCCAGCAAAGTCAGGTGCTCTGTGACATGAGCCAGTATCTTCCTCTTCAAATCTAAATATGCTGTTCTTGTGAAACATTCGGACATCCTCTTTCTAAATAAGTTTTTTCTTGTTGAAGGATGTGAACAGGAACTTCTTACGCTCAGTATACAGTGGGACAGCATGTAACTCAGACCGTGTTCTGTTTGTGATTGCCTGTCTTGTATGTTCTTGTTGTAATAAGTGAAGCTTAGCCACCACGCTCCCCATAAACCCCAACATCCGCCATCTCTGCTGGCCCCGCATCGCTTCCTCCTATTGTACAGAAATGTAAGAAACAAGAAAAAGTAAAAAAACAAGAAAATGAAAACAATATAATCAGATTGTGTATGTGTGTGTTTGTTTCTCTTTGCTTTTATTTTGGGGGAGGGTGTGTGTTTCTGCGGGTCAGGGGAGGGCAGGTATGAATTGATTTCAGTTTTGATTTGTCATATTTCTGGTAGTGTAATGTAGATGATGTCAGGTGTATTGTGTATTGTTTGTGTAGTAGTTTAGCTCTTACTGCTGAGCCTGCATGTAAAGCAGGTGTAGTGTCACTATTGATGTCCATGTACCTCTAATCTACCAGAACTAGCCCTGTCCTATTCTGCTAATCACATACAGTCTATCTTTTGTGAAAACAGAAACATTTTATACTAAAAGAAAATAAAGAAACCTATTAAGATTTTAATCATTGTTTATCCATGTTCAATGACACTGCTTTTTGTTTGTTTTTGAGGTTGTATTCATAGAAAATAAGATAAAGCCAGCTGATATTAAAAGCATTGCCAAACAAAACGCTTTGGATCGAAACTTGAACTACAAAAGAATGGTTACTTTTTACTGTGAGCTCTGGCATAGGCAGAAGCTGCAGCTATATGATGATGCTTTTGTTTGTTTGTTGTTTTTTCTTTTGACAGTATTGCATCTTCAAGCTGTTTCACACAGCGCAGTGCCAACAGTCATACATTGCTGTTTACCTTTAATATCCTGTGGCCCTAAATGCGAGCAGGTTGGTTGTTTCTGCTGTTGTAAAATGAGGAAAAATATCAAAATACCAAAATGACTGTGCAACCAGGATTCAATCTGCAAGTGAAACTAGAAATTTCATTCAGAAAATGTTGTTTTATGGTGATATTTTAGGCAAATAATGTGGCATATGTATAAGACAGGGCTCCATTTACAATTTTAAATTGAGTTATTTCTCATTGGTTATATAAACCTTCACTTTTGTGGCTGCCAAACCTCGCTCCTGAAAAAATACAACTGAGAACAATAAATTATTGACCCAGGTCTTCAAATATTAATGTAACATTATTTACCATCACCATGCAGAAAGTCGCTGATGTTGGAGAACGTAAACTAGGTGGACCACTTTTGTATAAGAATACATAGCACAACTGTTCAATTGTAGAGAAAAATAAAACTGTGATTTTACCTTATTTTTGTGGTTCTCTGTAAACATTACCTCTTGAATTTCTTACTACTGCTCATATAAGCATAATCTCATGTTGCAGCACTTTAAAGAAATCAACATTTTTTTTTATAAGCGGCAAGATATATATTTGATTAATAATTCACACTTCCATTTGAAACAGCACAAGTAAATAGTATCTTTTTTCAGTGGTATGGCTGAAAGATTTTGCAGTGTTGTTGATTTTGTTTCAATGAAGGAATGGAGAAGAAAAGCACAAGAGAGGAAAAAAAAAGAACTCAGTTCTTCTGGTACCTATCATATATATCTGTCTATCTATCTAACCATGTACGTTCTTCTTGTTCTTCAACCTTTAGGGCCAAAATCCATTGAAATGTCTTAGTCCTGTCAGCTGTATATCGTAAACTGTTGAATTACAAAATGGTAAATAAAATCTATTTTAAAGATCACTTTTTGTGTTTCATTATGACAAGCTGTGTTGCTTTAATTTGGTTTGCAGACTTCTTTCCATGTATTACGGATAGTAACTGTTTAACTTGTGTTTCTGTTTGAATTATTATTTCTTATGGACATTCAGTTTAGTTTCTCCTTTGTTAATACAGATTTAATTCATTAATTTGACTTGCTAGGTTTCTATTTCTATTTCAGACCAATTGAATAGCTAGCTTGTGAGCTAGCATGATATTAATAGTTACAGCTTTATGACAGCTTGATTTTTGACAAGGATAGATACCGTTTTTTTACCTCACAAACTAATATTTGATACATTTAATACTCAAGAAGTAAAATTCACCCTCATTCATTTCAGTACATTTCCAGGTTTTAGTCCCTGCTGCCAAATGTTTTATTACATGGCTAATGCTGTCTTACACTAGTTAGCTAGATCTGACAGAATACAGCAAGTGGGAAAACTGTGTTGACTGTACGCTGCATTTTCTTTAAACCAAGAGGATACATAAAAATATTTTTTCTCAAAGTTTACAAGTATGTTTGATATTCTAAGAGAGAATAAATTTAATTTAAGGGTGCAATCTCCTGAGACATATTTTCAATGAAGCATGCTAGGAAAGCTAAAACTTGTCATTGCTAGGAAACAGAGAAAGCCCTGCAATGCTCTTCCAACAAAGGTCCCAGGCAGAATATCTTAGCAATCAACCGTCTGCAATCTTCAACAAAGGTGAGCTACAAGTTAAGCAGCAAGGCTTTCTCTGGCTTTGAATTTTTGAGAGATTGAATGATTGAAGCATGCGTTTAAGTTGTGGCTCTTCGATTTGATTAAATCAGTCCTATGCTAAACAAAGAATAAAGTTGTGGACTCAGATTGGTAAAAGGGCAGACTGAGGTCTAGGCTTGCAAATCCCAGAAGACTTGCCTGTCTCAAAATGTAAAACTCTGCTCCTGTGTCAGAAACAAGGTTATATAGTTTTGCCATGCACATGGAAATGTTTACCATTGGTCACAAGAAAAGACTGGTAATTTTTTAGAAGTGGCATAATATAGAGTGGTATATTTCAGAATGATTTACTTATTCTACTTGCTCTGTCCAAGCTTAAAATGTAACCAAGTTCCTGTTCCAGACTAACCTGATTGTCACTGGAGTCTTGAAAATTATGTTACTTATGCATAATTTCCAAAGACTGTAAAAACAAAAATGGACGTACCTGTAGTATCAGGTCACATCTGAATAGGGAAAAGTGAAGCCAGTTGGGTGTGTCCCACCGTCGCCATCTTGCCGTGTTACGTGCGTTGTCACTCCTAGAAAATACTAAAATGAACAAAGCGTGGCCTTGGGGCAAATGATTGACAGTGAACATACTGTGGGCTCAAAGCAAACCGAGCTAACTCGAAACTAACAGGAGATAACGAAGATTAGCCTCCTAAGCGGCAGGATAAAGGTAAGGAATGTTTCGACTTGCTGTTATAGTAACTGACTTAAAACCACCATTTTGCTACTCTGCTGCAGACTGAGACCTTACCAAGAGCAAACAAGGAGCTAACTGTTAGCCACCGGCCGGCATCCGGTCTGCCATATGTCAATCAAAAGGATATACTTCTAATTATCTGTAATTTCAAGATGAAATAACATCTAAAGACATGAATTATAAAAGAAACTCACCCCCTCATAGTTGACATGAAGTTTAACTTAACCTATTGTGTGAGTGTGCTGGTGAAGTAGGGGGTGGTAGTGGTGGTAGCGCCCTGGTGCTAGGTGTGTGGGGCAGGGGCATTGGGGTGGGTGTTGGCCCATGCTGGGGGGGTCGTCCAGGTTAGGGTGTTCTCCCAGGTGTTTGCTGGGCTGCCTGGGTCGGGGGGGCTGCCCTAGGGTGCTTGGGCCCTGGGCTCTGCACTGCACCTGTTACAGGGGGTGGAGTTCTGTATAGAAGCAACAGTGAACTGTGTAAATGTATCCTTTTATTTTTTTTTCTCTCCTCTCTCTCTTTCTCTCTCTCTCTCTTTTTCTCACTCCTTTCTCTCTGTTTCACTTTCTATCATTGCTTCTATTAACTTTCTTGTCTTTCATTTTTCTCTTGTCAAGCCCGGCAATGTGATGTAAAATACTGTTGTAAATAAATGGTTAATTAAAGAAATAAAGTGAATAAACAGGACATCAAGGGAAGCCTTGTGCCCATAAAGCTTCCCTTGGCAAAGCAATACTCTTCAACACAATAAAGCAGCCAGATCATCATTCTGCTTGCTACGATGCTGGACAGGACAAGTGAAAAAAAAAAAAGACTTGACCTATTAAACCCAAAATGATTTTTTGAACCAGGCTGTAAACAGCTTTTCATGTTTATTTCTTCTGTAAAGTTGGCCTTTTTAACATGGGAGTCTATGGAGATTTGCTCTGTTTTGGAGCCAGCTACTTAATCTGACTCTCCAGATGGATTTGCTCCGCATTTCCATCTGGGAATCATCCGTTAGAGCAGTTTTGGAAATGGGGGAAAATACTTGTTACTGTAGCTGGTTGGATAAGGCATCTGTCTTTTACCACCTATGTTGGTGATAGACGGGCCAAATCAACGAAGCATAGGACGTACTAACAGAGTGACAACGAAAAATTGCCGAAACCGGTCGGGAGAAGAGCAAAAACATCTTTTCCTTTGAGAAAAGCCTCCAGAGCAGTGTTTTGCTCTTCTTTCAGTGAATAAATACTTATAAATACTTTAATTCGGATAAAACTTGAGTGATAGCCACGCTGATGCTAGTTTCATCCGCTGAAGCCACCATGTTGTATAGACTGAACTGTCGCTTCTCTTTGCATCACACCTCAACCTGCCTCAAAGCCAACGCTGATTGGACGTTCGTTTGGTGAACTGCTCCAAATTCTCTTCAACGGAAAGTAGCCAGACTGATCTGCGAGTGAAAACCTGAAGCTCGCGAGATCAGGATGGTCTCACGAGGCTAACAGCTACAAGCAGATCAAAAAAGAACTACAATTATTGAACTGAACTTCCGGGTTTCACATGTTTCCAGTGGAGTTTGCCCCTTGGTAATTTCTGTTAAAAGTGGCTGGTTGAAAGAAATCATCAAAAGATAATTGCATATTGAGACCAGGGAAATAGGATTTCAATAATCTTTCTGAAACAAAACAAACAGAAACACAAAACCAGCATAGGAATGATTACTGAGAAATAGCATGAAAGGAATGCACAGCCTATTTTATTATCGAGTTAAAACTAACCATGATAATGTATGTTAACGGAAGATGATTTGTAGGCACCAACCACGTTCTGGATTCACTGCATTTGTACCCATCCTCTGTTATTAGCAAGAAGACCAACTGTCAGCGGAAATGCAATCTTTCATTTGTAACTACGGCATGTTTTCATCGAATCAAGTGAAAACATTCTGTGTTCATGTTAATGTAGAACTAGCTATGTGCTATACTAGATTCCTCAACATAACCACATATAGTATAAGTCCTAGTTTCAAAAGGGCAAACCAGATCAACTGAAAATAGGCTTTTCTTATTTAATGAAATCACCATCGTTTCTCCTACCTGATTTGAATATACTGCCAGCCAGGAGATACTCAGCAGGTTGCAACCTACAGGTTTGCCACTAGATGTCAGTGTAATCCACACACTGTTCCTTTAAAGCTACTGAAATAACATTTTGAGGTTATAAAGGGAAAATGTATGCATAACTTGTAATTTACATTTCATTAATGACACAATTTACAATACTCACAGACTCACGCATATTCATACCTTAATGCTCAGCATTTAAAATACAGCTAGTGATTGCATGCAGACTGCAAACCAGTGTATGGTTGTGAAGGCTTGTCACAGTTTGCATACTGAGCAAGTAGTCATCATTTAACCTCCTGTCATCTTCTCGTAAGCAGCTTGCAAAGGTGAAACTGCACAATTTTTCCACAACAGAAGATAACAGGGAGAGAAAAAAGCATAAATGCTCAGATCTCTGTGGGTTGTGTTGTGGGGATAGAAGTATAATATAAACCATTCCACCCACAGAGAGCAATGCAGCAGCACTTCTCTGCCCTGTTTGTGATTCAGTGCTGACTTAGCCTCAGGCACTGAACTACAGAAGGCAGGTGGAGAGCCATGTTATTACTTTCCCATTAGATGGGGTTGGAGAGGGTATTACCCTAAGTGTAAAAATTTATAGTGCTTTTCCTTCCCTTGGATTAATGGGATAGTTTCACAGCAATCCCTCACTATGGATTACAATGTGTGGAATGGCCTTTTATTTGCACAAAAACCTTAGTTGTCTTTCTTTGACACAGAATAATAACGCTCTCATCAAACCAACTATAATCTGAGGCAAAACCAATGCATTAAAAACACATTTGGCTCATCTAAAAGTTCTGCTTGTTCAGGTCACTGGAATCAGTGAGACAGTACCATGCAGAGTCAGAGGAGGGCAGCATGGCTGTAATTATAAAACTCTTCCACAAACAGACACAGCTGCTCTTCAAAAATGGATGCAATCAAGCACTGTCATGACAAAATCCCAAAGCCTCATTTTACTTTCTTTGAATTCTTTTTGATGTTTCCTCTTTGGATTCAAGTGGGTTACAAAAATAATAAAAACTTAACTGTGCTTGTTGCTAAAAGGAACTTCTAAAAGTAGAAATATTAATTTAGACCTACAATTTGGAAGAAATTGCGTTTCAAGAGCTGTCTGTCTCCAGGGAATCTGATTTATCTATGATTTACAATAGAAGTCATGGTCTATGGTTTCTGTTGCGAAGCGGTTTTGTTTGATCTTTTGGTTTCTTGTTGATAGCTTTTATTTTACTCGCTGTTCTAAGCTTGGTTAGTATTTCCATTTTTCTGTATCTATACTGTGGTTTGCATTCTATCTCCATGTTTATTCCATTCAGTTTTTTCTTTAGCTGCTTTCAGTCAGGTGCTCCTGCCCTCTAATTAATTCACCAGCACCGTGTTAGTCATTATCCCTCCACATTACAGTATACACCGAGACATGTTTTTGTTTTTCTTGCTTGCCATATCCTTGCATTTTGTTGTTGTGTGCATTCTCCTCATGTCTCTCTCTTTTATATTTGTTCTCCCTCTTTGTCCCTGCCTCTTTCAGCTCTGAACTTTTGGATTTATGATTTCTGGACTCCCTGCCACAGCCACGCTTTGTGTTTTGTTAAATAAAAGTTTATTTCCTTTACCTGCTTCTATCCTGAGCCTGCATTTTAGTCCACTCATACACATGGCAATGGATGAAAAAAGCTACAAATAACAGCATCTGGCTTATAACCTACTTCACTGAAACCCTGCATGACTTTTTCTTTATGAATAGAGATAAGGTAGAAATTGCAGGATCTCAATTTTTGATATTCTTATGAAAAAACTCTCCTGATTGTAATTTTCACTGAGGCTGGCACCATGCTTCAGGTGTCAGTGGAGTCTGGGTTGGTCAAAGTCATTTTTCTATGCTGGAGTCTGATTGTGCAAGAGCCTGAGGGTGGGCAGCACAGACAGAGATATTGTCAAAAGTCATCTCCAGCAAGGACAAAGTGTCTGCACTGTGCTCTAGTTGACCAGAGCAGCACACGCAGTTAAAATATGACAAAATTTCAAACTGGCACAATCTTTAGCAACTTTAAAGGTAGACGATGTAAGAATTATTGATATCTAGTGGTAAAGATGGGCATAGCCAACTTTAATGCCAAGCATGTGAATACTTTAATGCCAAGCATGTGAATAGATGGTGCCCATCGGTGGCCAAAATCATAGACAGACATGTTTTTATCTGTAAGTAGATCCAGTGGCCTCAGGTGCGACGATGACTGCACTACAGGTATCTTCTTAAAGACCCATAGCGTAACTTTTAGACCCTAAAAATGTGCTTTTCTAAGTCATTTTAATGGCAAACCGACATTCATTATACGCATTTTCAAAGCCTACCTGCCCAGTGGTGTCCCGAGGCTCAGAAACTGCACTATGTAATTTTTGCCTCCGGGATGGGGCCGTGACTTTGCAGCCAACCATTGGTTAGTTATGTGCTAGCAAATGGATATGAACCAGATATGAACACATTGGGTGTTTTAATGCGCATCATGTATGATTCGGCAAAGAAACGCAAGGAAACATTATCGGAGGAAGAGAGAAAAAGAAAGAGTGGAAAGGACAGACCAAGAGTCAAGATAAGACGGTCATTTACTGGCTGGAGTGAGCTCACAGTACAGGTATGATGCAAGATGGATGCTAGTTTAGCCGTCAGTAGGGGACACATTTCTTAGAAAACTGCTAAAAGTTCTGTTGTGGGTCTTTAAAAATTGTGTACTGTATGTGTGTACTGTCATCTTGGATGTGCCTTTTGAGGCGTAACTTATCCCAAATGGTCCTCTAGCACCTATCAAACAAAGCCTGAATTGCAGTGTTAAATTTCAAAGGGTTCTCACAACATATGTACAGTTGTTTGTCCATTCAAAGACACCGTTGCAAAAATGGTGGCAGAAATATGGTACCTGCCTTGTGTGGACCCACAGCAAGTACAGATGTGGTATGAAAAAGTTCCGCCTTTTTCTGCCAGAAGTGGTGCAGTAATCAGAATAGGGGAAAAAATCGGGAAAAGGAATAGGAAGAAGAAAAGGTAACGCCGGAGGGATTATTATCCCCGGGAGGGTGAAAAGGGGGGGGGGAGGAAATATATTTTAATAAAAAAAAAACAATCAATAAAATTAACAGATGTCATATTGCAACGAATGGAGACATAAAAAAATATGTTAGCTATAGCTAACAAGTTGTGCAATTTAATCCATGTATCCATGACAAGTTTTGACCACTTATTATACTGATTAAAACTAATCTGTTTACATAAATGAAAGTGCATAACATTAAAAAAGTAAAAGAATAAAGAAAAAAGCATGATTCAAAATCAAAAACAGAAGAGAGGACATTAAAAAAGTAGCGACAAACACAAAATTGCAGATCTCTGTGTTTTAGCAGTTTTTGACCTGTATATTGTTGAAAAATGTGGTGGGCTGATCAAAACAATCATCAATAATATTGACACCAGCATTAGTATTGATATTGATCAGTACTAATGTAAAAACATCAATACTTTAGTTTCAGTTTCTCTCTGTGCAGAATGTGCAGCTGTATTTCATCAAAGACGCGACCTGGCTGTCTGTATGCATCTAAAATTCCTCTCCAAAGCTCGGATCAGTCGAATGTTGCTCCTCATCCTGCTTCTTGTCCTTTGATGTTGCACCATCATCACATGACTCAGCTGCACAGGTAAACAAGTAAGCAAACAAGCACCTGCCAGTAGCACACACACCACCAACTGGTAACGAGTGTGGACCAGAATGTAAGATGAGATGACTCAGTGATTAATTGATTAATTGTGTGTTTTATCTAATGGATCATCCTGAACCCATCCTCTAAATGTAAGATTTTAAAACTGCCAGAATCTTCGTAGATAAGGAGGATAAAGTGTTTTTTGTTGGATTAAGTTGTTGTGGCAAGGCTACACCCCAAATCAGCTTTTCTCACTGAGGTAAGCCAAATTTGAATTTTTAAAGTGGCATCAAAATAGTTTTGTTATTGGATGATAAACATTCAAAATGTAAGATTGGGAAACTATCAGAAAGTTCATGAATAAGGAGGAGAAAGTGTTCTTTGTTGGATTCTGTTTGCCACTGTGGTCAGCTTCTCTCACCAAAATAATGCCAAATTCAGATTTTTAATATGGTATGAGTAATAACTTTGTTGTTTATGCATTAGTTTCATAAATTAAACTCATGTTTATTTTGACAGCCCAGTTGAAAAAGTATTGGTATCAGTATTGATAATACTAGTGCCTTATTTTCTTGGTGTAAGATCGATACCCAGTCTTGCAGTGTTGCACGTCAACCCAATGGACCACATATAAAACAATCATTAACAGGGAAAAATGTGCTTATGAGATTCCACTGCGATTCAGCTGAAAGTAGTTCAAGTCTCATGTTTGATAATGAGAGGAAAGCTCACATCTTTCTTAAAATGTGCTGAGCAGTCCATTATTCACTATCAGCTGGAATCAGAAAAGCATGATTGTGACCACATAAGCATCAAGATTCTTGTAAGGCACCACTTCTGCAGCAAAGCCATTTCACCATCAGGTCGTAACATCCATCATGGATGCAGCCAGGCCACAGGATTACACTACATAATGAACTGAGCAACATGTCTATTAACTGCAAACAGACACAACACCTCTCCTTCTGATTGCCAGCATGCTGTGTTGAGTGTGATTCTGTCATAAGATGCACAATCTCATCAGCTCCCGCAGGCCTTTTTGACACAGATAATAAACAACATGACTCAGAATGGATTAGCAGCTAACCTATTAGCACTTTTTCTGGAAAGTAACCATAGGAAAGCAGGATTGTAAACCTTGTGTGGCCATGATATGGTGCATTGAAGTGCTCCCGCCTGTGAATCAGGGGTGGGCTGAAGTTCTTTTTATCAAATAGTAGTATTTGTTTTTTCTTTCTTCATGGCAGAAAATTATCTAACCTAGGAGCAATGTTCTATGTTGTGTTTTCTGTATTAGAAAAGCAGCTCCTTCTATGGGAACACAATTTCTGATTTACAGAACTGAAACACAGCCACTAACAGAGGTCGCAGGAAGCCAACTGGTGGTCCTCAACTTCTATCAGCTGTAGAAAACAACAAAAAATACACATGGAAACCACTTTTATTTCAATTTCTTTCTTTCTTTTTTTCTTTACCCAACATTAAACCATTTATTTAATGACATTAGCAGAGTGAGATATAAGATGCACATAAAAATTATACAATCAAGAAGATCTTATGAGCTTGGCTCACCTTTCCCTTAAAACTCTCCACCATTCTTCTTTTGGATTTGCTCAAGCTTAACCAGCTTGGTTATCAGTGCACAACTATTTTCGGGTCTCAGAAATGCTCCCCTGGGTTCAGGAACAGACTGTGGCTGAGCTACTGAGGGGCTTTAACAGAGTATTTTGCGAAGCCACTGCTGTGATTGCCAGGGCATTAACTAAAACCCACCGTAGGAGAACTAGATCTCAGGCAAAGGCTGGGAGTCTTTAGGGAGGACAGCCATCAGAGGCAAAATCACGACTCAAAATGACTGAAAAAGAAATAGGGTAATTTAAAGCAATGCAGCCTTCAGTTTATTGAGTCAGGCTGTTCTATCAGTACCATAATAAATGATAATAATCTAATAATCTTAGAAGGAAATCACTAACTACATGACCTTTCCTGACTTAACAATATTTAACCTTCTTTTACAGCATCTCCTCATATGCTATGCCATTTCTGAGGTTTCCAAGCATTGCACAACCACTGCAGAGGCGTTTTGTACAAGGAGAACATAAATAGCAATCTTTTGTCCTTCATTTCTTTTGCTACAGATTTTGTAAAACTACGCAGACCTACAGTAAAAAGTTTACATTACATGCTCCAGCTGATACGTTCATATCTAAAACTTGTTCATACTGTGAAATATGTCCCATAATGGCGCTCTGAATAGTAACATGTCTACAAGTGGCATGAAGGGGACTCATAAGTGTTTCCAAATCTGAGCAGACATCACTGAAATCAGGTTGTACAAGTAAGGGAGAAGTAAGGGTGGATGGTGCCAAAAGGACCAAAGCTTTAATTCAACCATGAGCTTTTGTGAGGTGTGAGAATAAGACCAACATCTGTGAGTATAACAAGACTTTTCTAAAGCACTTCCAGATTTGATTTGAGGAAAAGATCCAGGGTTAAACTATGTTTTTGTTTGTTTTCCAATGCAACCATCACATTCACCGACACCAGTTTTTTTTTTACTGTTCACCTGTAGTTGTTCTCCTGGCCACTAGAGGTCACTCATCATGGGCTGCATCTGTGCTTGAACATGATGCTACATTAGCACATTTTGGACAGGAGGAAAGTTTTTAATTGCATCTTTATTAGAAGCAGTAATTATTTGCAATATACGTCTAAAATTTACAGATCGTTTTGATTAGACCGGTGGTTCCCAAACTGGGGGGCTCAGAGCTATGTTAGGGGGGCCCCAGTCAGGCTAAAAAAGTACAGTTTTTGCACTTCTAACAAAAAAAAGGGCATATTTTTTAATGTACTGGTGAACAAATGATGATGACTCCCTCCAAAAGAAGTGAATTTTTTTCATGAATTCTCATGGTAAAGTTGGGTGCGTGTGGTATCGGTGGTGTGATGGGGGGCTTGACATTATAACAGAAAAAGCAGAATGAGTTCGGGAACCACTGGATTGGACACAAGTTCAAAAATGTTCACAGGACTGAACTGGGACAAAAAATCGGCCTGGGCATTTTGAACTGAGACTGGCCCACCAGGTATCGATGGAAAGACGATGAAACCTCTGAATGAAAACAAGTGCTTGTACACTGTCGAGTACAAGTAGGGCAGCCCCTTCCATACTCATGCTACATAGTCTCCTATTACAATCTTACTCCAAACAGGCTTGATAAACTGGATGTAGCCTAGATGCCTGCAATCTTAAAATCAGTGCTCCTGAACTAGTATATAGCTGTTCATGAACCGGGTAACCTCCTCATCACAGCATCATGATAATAGTTAAATAAATGAAATATCACAGCCACACACTGTGAAGTCACATTGCAATTCCAATCTTTATCACAGAGTAATTTTCCATAATACGGCGATTAAAAACAAACCCTTGGGACAGACCAATGTTATTTTATTTTTAAATATCCTGATGCAACCGTTTCATTTAGTGGACTTGCTCTAAATATTTTTTCAAATTCAGCTCTCGGATAACATGTAGAGAATAATAAAACTTAAGAATAGCTACTGGATCCTTTTTACTAATGAGAATTACCGTTAACGACAGTATTCAGCTCTGTGCGTGCAGGTGATGTAGGCGACACATCGGCGTAGCAGGAGAAACATTCCAGCTGATCTCCACATTCCCCTCCCTGGTAGATTTATTTAAAAACAAAAAAACAACACTGATATCTCTATCTGACCTTCAGTCAGCTGACGACGATGCACGCACTGTCTGCGCCACTTGTGAAAGTGGAGCAAACTTGCTGAGCAGCCTGCTTATAATTAGCCTACTGACTTTCAAAGAGTTAGCAAGCATAACAAAAATGAACTAGACTACACCCAAACTTGATTTATGTCAAACCGAGGTAGAGTGCAGTTCATCCCCCCCCCCCCCCCCCAACAGGGTCCACCGTAGGTCTACCCTCATCCACTTGCCGGCGACCTCCGCCTTCATCGCCTGCAGCTGAAGAGGACAAGAGTACCTAACTGCAGTTACAATAGCCAATAAGGACGCCGCCATATATCCAACCCATACAGGAAGTCTCCAACGGAAGTTAGTTAAACACCACTGAGAGTATCTATCTGCGGCTTGCAAACAGATGCGTTTGGTGTGGTCGGGTGGTTAGGGTTAGGAGAAGGGTCAGGGGTAGGGTTAATTTTTAGTAAGTTACATGAAGAACAAACATCCGATTAGGACTTCCGGCCTGGATTGGATATATGGCGACTGCGTTGGGTCCCAGGGGGCTCCTCTACAGCCACCAGCAAACATCTGTGTTATTTTTATACATTTGGCAGCATCAACATGAAGAGCTAGTCTCTTTTAATTCCTAGTTTTCCTCGTGAAACCTCTCCATGTTTTGCTCTTGCCCTGGCCCTCAGTTGTAATTGGTCCAGCTCACAATAACTCATGACTAATGGGCTGACCTACCAGTTTTGTGCCAGTAAGTATCATGACTTATGCCACGGATTAACAAAGCTACCATACTGAAAAAAAAAAAAAAAAAGGCCCAGGTGGGCCCAAAATCACCATTGGCTCACTGGGACAATGCCTGGTTTGCCCAATGCCCAGTCCAGCACTGTTCACTATGAAGGAAGGATATTTACTGAAACAGTCATAAGGCTAGGGTAGCTAAAATTTTGTCACGTATCTCTTGTTTGCAGAGCCTGCAACTGTTTCAGGAGGACCTCAGAGTTTTGAAGGGTGAATTTGAAGATGTATTTGGAAGCTAAAACAGAGTGTACTTCAAAGAAAACTCAAGGCAGCCAGGCTTTATTTATGTTTGTTTGTTTGACAAAACCTACCCTTCCTCTTAGAGATAATGGGTATAATGGGTAAAAAAAACCATCACAATCATGTTTTTTTCTTTTTTACTGTTTTTGTTAATATCTAAAACTTGCAAGACAGACAGCGGACATCTCTGCACTGTACAGAGTAAAGAGTTTTATGCTTGTTTGATTTATGATGAACAGACTACCTGATGATGTTTTAATATTAATATATATATATATAAATAAGTTCATATAAATGTAAATTTAAAACTTTGGGGGCAGAAAAAGTTGTTGTTTTTCTTTAACATTAGCTGACAAAGCTCCCTAAACCCAACCACACTAAACTAGACCAAACTGTGAAAACAAATAGCTGAATAGCAGCACTGAAAAGTTTTGCACTCTTGCCAGGTTGTCATTGTAAATGAAAATTTGTTCTTAAAGGAATAGTACACCCACAGAATGATGTGCGTTCATGTTCTACTCACCCTCATGCTAAGCAAGACTCTCTAGCACTTTTTTAACATCTCAAATGCAACCGGGGATCGGAAAGGTTTTTGTTTTCACCCAACTTTCATATAATGGAGGTGACCGGGGCTTGAACCAAAACAAGGTCCATAAAAGTCCACAAAAACTTGTCAATATTCCTCCATACTGCTCTTCCAATGTAATCCAAGTGTCCTGAGTGGGTAGCGTCCAGAATTTACTCAAAACAACATCATTTAGTTTATTTTTATAGCTCAAAGTAGTACATCTAGCTGCCGCAAAGTGCGCCCCTGCGAGTTCACGAACACTTCGGAAGCCGAGATGTTCAGCGCCTTCTTGCTGTTTACATTGTACGAAATGCGAAAGAGCTGCAGACAAACCGGGACAAACACAAGTAGGGTTGGCTATTGATTTTTTTTTTTCTTCTCTTACTTGCCCTGTCCAGCATCGAAGCAAGCAGAATGGAAATCTGATTGCTTTATTTTGTTGAACAGTTTTGCTTTACCAAGCGGAGCTTTATGATGGCTATTGATTTCAAACAAACAAAGAAAGAAAAAGGGAGCGTGATCTCGTCTGCTGAGGCTTCCGTAGTGTCGTGACTCACAGGGGCGCGCTTTGCGGCAGCTAGATATGGTACTGTTTAGGCTATGAAAATATACTAAATGATGTGGTTTCAAGTAAATTATGGACGCTACCCACTCGGGACACTTGGATTACATTGGACGAGCATTTTGGAGGAATGTTGCCAAGTTTTTGTGGACTTTTATGGACCTTTTGGGTTCCAGCCCCGGTGAAATTCATTATGTGAAAGTTGGGGGAAAACGAAAACTTCCCCAATCTCCAGCTGCATTTGAGATATTAAAAAAGTGCTCAAGAGTCTTACTCAGCATGAGGATGAGTAGAAAATGAATGCACACCATTCTGTGGGTGTACTATTCCTTTAAAGCTAGGTTGGCAATCTAGAAAAACGGTTTGAGAAAGCTAAATTTTAAAAGAAAAAAAAAAAACACTGCCATACACCTGCCTGAAACCACGACTTCAGAGCCTGGGAACATGCGCCCATGGTTGTACGACCAAGCTGGCAAAGATAATGAAAAGGGCCGCACGGTGGGGGTGGTTAGCACCGATCTAAAAAGGAGGAAGACACCCCGGGGGGGGGGGGGTTAAATTCCAGGTTTTCTTTTTTCGGGCCTTTTCCAAAAAAATTCCCAATTAGTTTCCCTGATCCAGGAACTGATAACAGCTGAGTGGATAGCTTGTTAGCTGGCAAGTAGACAGCTGACAAACCACGTTTCTAAAAGCATTCATTCACTCACCTCCAACTACTTCTGCAGTGTAAAGCATCCACACTGTAAATGTCTGTTGTTTTTTTCTTCTTCTTCTTCTTCTTTTTTGGCACAAGCAGTCTATTGTATGTTTACACTGAGCAGCACACAAAGTGGTAATGTGCGAAGGGGGCAGTGGGGAGGGACAGAGACAAGACATAAAGGCATTGATTGGTTCTTTCTATATGGTGCAAATGACCAACTGATCAGTTTTTACAGACCTGCAGCTCTCACAGAGGTCTGACTTTTTTCCTTCTTTTATATTAATACATAATGTATTGGCTGCTGTCAGGATGGAAATACCATTTCACCCAGTTTAACAAAAAGTGTTTCTGAACAGGATTACCAACTCTGGCTTTAAGGGACCCATATGATTAGATAAAGCTGTACCATAGCCCTTGCTTTTTTCTTTTTTAATTCCTTGGCTGAGACAGGAATTTTCTATATTCACCATGACTTGAGAAATTGTCTCCAAGAAGCCATGAACTGCTTTATTAGAGAACTTCTGCTTCTAACAAAGACAGGACTAACACAAGAACTCACATATTTCTAGAAACTCACATTATTAGAATAAAAAGCCCAGAGCTTTCTTGAAAGTTGACCAGAAGCAAAATATAACCATAAATGGCCTTGCAGTTCTGTACAACTTTAATGAGATATGATCACAATTTTTTGTCTTTTTTTAATTTGGATAGTTAGTGAAGACACAGTAGTGAAATTATTTGATTTATTTAATGATGTCGTTGTATTACTCATCAGCAACACTGACATTATCATCTGCAAGTCACATAGATATTTCAACTTTGTTTAAGCGTTCTGTGGGATTTGCTTGCTGGCTGTGCTGAATATTTCACTGCAATCCCCTCAGTCACCCAGTAATTGCTTTGCCACTCTGCATTTCTCTTTTCTCTTTGGATTACCAAAAGATAGTAGAACATGTCAGCTGTTAAATTGAGGGAAAACAGCTTGTGGAGCAAGCCAACAGCACAGACTTTATTAAATTAAATGCTGCTGTCTTTGCCAAGGTTTTCACAGCATGTCCGTCTTGGGGAAAAAATAGTAATGCTCATTCCCGTTTCCTGAGGCGGTGGCTTTGCATTCCTTTTGTGAATTAAAAGAATAGTGGGTGTTTTCTGTCATCACTGGTTCTACTGTTTACTGAGGATGAAGGGAAATGTATTTTCTTGTCGTTATGCTGACTTTTGAATTTGCACAGGTGCCATATCAATTTCCATACCACCTTTTTTCAGCGAGAATTGTCTGAGTGCTAACAACAGCACTTTTAAAAACCAGTGTGGTATTTCTTATAAAAACAACTTACAAAAAACCCCCATAAACTCAAAGACAAATAAAAGGACCTTGTGTTAGGGCGCTAAATTGCATTTTATTAACTTGATATTGAGTTTTATTTGTGGATATGAGTTATTGTGTTTCACTATTGAAGGTAAAACTTTGGAGCTCTTGGGTATTAAAGAAAATAACATAATTTTCCAGGCTTCTAATTTCAAACTGAGACAAAATTACCTCGGAGACTTGACAGATAAAAATGATTACTCGTTCAAGGTGTGGGAAATGAATGACAGTGTCTGATTTGAGTGCTAAGGTAAAGGACGGAATTAATTACTCAGCAGATGTCCAAACGTGAGGATGGGGGAGTTGGTCGGACTTGGCCGTTCAGTCATCCTCTTCACCCTTCACATCGCCTGGGTGTTGTGCTGTCATCCTGACACTGACTGATTCGGATCAGTGGGTCCTGAGAATTTGTCTTGACTGCAGACGGTTGGGGAAACGGACCGTTCATCACCTTAATGGAAGAGTATTGATTGTGGTGCAGGAGCATGATACCCTTCTGCAATAGTAATGGACTTCCTGAAATCACAGATGAAAAGGCATCGGGGGATGCCCAGAACGAGGGGAGATGCTGTTCCACGATTGTTGGCACCTCGTTATCTGTTTGGACGTGTGTCTGACAGACAGAACCTTTTCATGTAGTAACGCCAGCAGCTGACAGATAAACCCTATTAAAGGATGAGTTTAGAATTCTGCAATCTTTTTTTTTTTTCCGTTCCCTCTGTTGATGTCTCCCTAGAGATGATAATAGTTTTGTCTTGATTGAACAATATCTCTCAGGGCATTTCTGCTCTTACGTTTCTTTTCCTTGTTTCCTACAATAATGTGCTCTAGCGTTTCTTTGATTGATCAGTCACGGTGCATGTTCAACACAGCAACACAGCCAGTGTGTTTTATGTCAGCGTGTGACAGTGCTGTGAATTGAAATGATGCCGTACAGTTGGGCAGCATCCCTGAAAAAAGTTGTCAAGTGTTTCTCAGCTTGGGAACTCTGCAGGGCAATGATGGCTCCAGAAATATAGATTATTATTAAATATAGATTTGTTTTTATTTAATATTTAGATATTAAAAGTTCAAAATATAAAATAAACATGTTCTAACAAATTATTTTTCCCCAAACAGCACAAACCAAAATAGGACAGGAGAGATACTCCTGATAGTTTCTGAGAACTGTTGAGATGAATTTATAACTCCCGACCAGGTTATCCCACAACCTGATATCACATTGCTCTCCATGGAAAAAACTGAGCTGAATCACTTATGTAACTTACATCTTCAACTTTCAAATTCCAAACCTTGAATAATTTTACTCTAGAGTAAGAATCCAAAGACAAGAGAGAAATATGATATTGATACTGCTGGATTTGGTTTTGTAAATGATTACACGGAGCTGAAGGCTTCCTCAGTTTGAGCAAGAGATGGTGCATACACAGACATTTTACCAGGAAAACAACTAATAAAATAAAAGTTTATGCTGCTGGACGTGTAAATAATGGTATGTTTCTTTGTCACAGTTCACAGGAAGGTGCAGGGCTCACCAGGAGGCAGTCGTTAAAGACAAAAACAGACTTCCGTTTCTTACAGGTTCAACAGGAGAAAAACCAGCAAATAAATGGAGCAGATCTGAGAGGTGATATGAGGAAGAACTAGGACCATGAACCAAGGTGATGACAATGATCTGGAAAAGTCCATGTGAAGCTGGACAGAACGAATACACAGAGGGACCAAAGACAAATGACCAACAGGTGTGGCAAAATGTGTCACAAACTGAGACCAGATGGATGGCAAGTTCAACAAAGTGGATCAAATCAAAGAAACTGGCTGTGGGAAGCAAAGCTAACTAGAATACTAAATAAACCAAAAGCAATGGATGTAAAACCAAAACTAACTCAACAAGGACATCAAATACAAACCAATAAAAAAAAACCAAACCATGAGATTATCAACAGGTTTGGCAGATCAGTTTAAAAGATGACATATAGATGTTTTTATGATGTGTTTGTGTTCCTCTCAGTGGTCCAAAAATTTTAGTTCCAGCATGCATATTTAATCTAAACCATTTGCCACAGGCACATGTTTAGAAACTGTATTTCAGAGACACTGGCATGGGAAATGAAAATGCTTGCTTTGTCATTTAAATACCCCTAAACCTTTAATCTACAGGCTTGTATAACCCACTCTTGTTTACTTGATATGTACCCTACATCCATGTGTTATCTGACAGAAGCGTGGCTTTTTTTCTCCTCTCAGATCAGTGTAATCCCGCATTTTGTGATCTCACTTGTCAGAATCCCTGACAGATGTCAAGGTGTGAGGACCGAGGCTGAGGATGTTGGCCCACAGACCCATCTACGATGTGAGTCAGTGCATGCTGGTGTTTTGGAGTCACTGTTGCAGGACCTAATAACATAAGTCTGCGGTAGCCTCCATTCGGCTGCATGACAATCCCCTCAGTGATTAGTGGAACAAATGTCTGCCTGTCGTATTACAGCTGTTGTTTTGCCGGCCATTTGTAAAGCTTTCATGTCCTGCATGCTTTTCACTGGGAGATCATCTCATTACACGCTGTGTGTATGTGGGTGTGAGTGTGTGCAGTTTTGCATTAAATCACCGTTATCTCTCCAGCATCTGCCTGTGCATGGTATTGATCCTAACCCATGTAGACAAAATCCTCAACAAATAAGGCGATTTACTCACCTGGATATTTGTTTCCTCCCCATATTTAAATGGAAATTGTGCTCATTTATATTGTTCCCTAAAATATGTAAATGGTTACTGCCCTGTTGGTGATTTGGTTTTGTCTGGATGGCTTCCCATCATCTATCTGTCTCACTGCGAATCAAGTCATCAAAGTTTATGTTTTCCTACCCTTTTGAAAATTGCTCAAATCTGTCAATTTTAGTAACAAAGAGATGGATGAATCTGTCACAAATATGTTTTTCACAATGACAAAGAGCTTGTGTCTACTTCTGTGTCAGCCTGTGCTTCTTGATTTAAGGTTCTTTCACATACTGTGGCAAAGAAAGGGGAAAAATAGTTTCTTGGCTATATGAAAAACCAAATGGCAACAAAGCCGCGTCATTACAAGATCAGAAGGAGCAAAGCTTCTGCAGCAGGGATGGACCCAATGTGCTCCCTCTTTGATTTGGAGGTGTTTTCATTTACGAGGCGAGTTGAGATAGAGAACACTCCTAATTACAGCCAACCCTCACAGGAGTATCTGCAAAGGGATGAAGAGTTTTTATTCAAACACACTCACAAATGTGTGTTTGCACACATGCACACACCCAAAAACAGTCCAGAGATCCTCAGTGTTGTACAGTCAGTCTCAGAACAGCACTAATGGATCTGGGACCAGGTCAAGTGCACTTAGTTGGGCAGTGTCGAGTGTGTACAGAGGAGTGATTTCTCTGCAGATCCGGGACTTCAAATGGGCAACTTTGGCTTTATAGCCCATTACAAGCCAACTAGTCACACTCTGAGGCTGTTTAATAAGGTGCTTCTGGTTTTTAATGTTGGAAAACACAACTTGTAACAAAGTTTGTAGACCAGTTAATGTGCAAATAAAATCCAAATGGGACTTTGCATGCATACAAATTGCCCGAGTGTTTCAGTTCAACACTTTTTCTCTTTCATGTGAGCCAAAAAAGGTGAGGAAAGATGGTGAAAGGACCCCTGTGCTCTCACAGACATTTGAGAGTGATATTAATTATCCTGATGTGGGTCGAACAGGCTCACTCTGGCCCAGAGGGGGTAGGAGGAGATCATTAAAATCAGAGCTCATATAAACACACTCTACAGCACACTCAACATTTCAAAGACACATAATTAGACACAAACTACTCTTCCTCTTCAGGCTTTTTCATATGTAGCTATACATCAGTGTGTATTTACCCAAATATATGTGCACGCTTGCACACACACACACAATCAGACAGCTGTTAATCATGCTAAGCTAAATGTGGGTCAGTGTGGTTTTAACTACTGTGGGGTGTGATTACCATTACTGTGTGATCAAGCCATCATCAAAGCGGACATGCACTTAGAGAGAGGCGTGTGCATGTAACTTCTGTGATCCTAACTCAACCTACCCCAGGTGGACTTTAGTGCTTGTGAAGTGGTAGGCGGGGTGATTACATGTGAAGCCATCTAATTATGTGAAAAAACACAAACTGCATCTATCTTATAATAACTATTCATAATGAGTCGGGTCTTCACCTAAGTAAATAGCTACCTGTTTGGACTTGCAAGGAAATATAACACACACACACACAAAAATATGCAAGCAAATATGATAAAGTAGTCAAATACTTCATTAGGTGCACCAGTTTAATTGCTTGTTAACGCAAACAGCTAATCAGCCAATCACATGGGAGCAACTCAATGCATTAAGGCATGTAGACATGGTCAAGATGACTTTCTGAAGTTTAAACCAAGCATCAGAACGAGGAAAAAAAAGGGTATTTAAGCAACTTTGAACATGGCATGATTGTTATTACTGTACGGGGGCCAGACTGACTAGTTTGAGTATTTAACAACCCGCTGACCTACTGGGATTTTCACTCCAGTCATCTCTAGGATTTGCAGAGAAATATCTGAAGAAGAGGAAATATCTAGTGAGCAGCAGTTATCTGGATGGAAATGCCATGATGATGTCAGAAGTCAGAGAAGACTGGGCAGATTATAGCAGCAGAAGACCACACCCAATACCACTTTTGTCAGTTAAGAACAGGAAACTGTTCTTTGTACAAAGTTTTTTTATTTGCATGAAATTGAGGCTACAGTTCACAGAGACTCACTGAAACAGCACAATAGAAGACTGAAAAAATGGTGGCAGGTCTGATTTTCATTTCAGCTGCAACATTCAGATGGTAGATTTAGATAAAAAACAACATGAAAGCATGGATCCATCCTGCCTCACGTCAATAGTTCTAGCTGGTACTGGTGTGGGGGAAACTTTTTCGGCACACTTTTGGCTCTTTAGTACCACCTGAGCATCATTTAAACAGCCTACATAAGAATTTTTGCTTACCATGGACGTCCTTTGACGACCACAGTGTAGCATCTTCTGATGGGTATACTTCCAGCAGGATAATGCACCATGTCACAAAGTGGCACAAGTGCTGCTGTGCACGCGACAGGGGAGGGCGCTCCTCGTTAGAAAACGCTGTGAATGGCTGATTGGAAACCGAAACTTATGTAGAATGAACCGCATTGGCTAGGAGAGCGTCACGACAGCCTTAGAAACCAAACTAAAAAGGCCTGGATTCATGCATATACGCAATCAATGAGTAATATTATTTTAATGAAATTACCTCTTTTAACACATATTATACCATTTAGAAAGCATTTCTCTAAAAGAGATTAAAATAAAATCAGGTACAGGGCCTTTAACTTTTGAAAATCTATTTTTAAGGGTTTTCAGACATTCTACAATCCCTCTATTTCACACACTGATCCTAATCAAAGTTAATTATCCTGCTGGACACTTTAGTCAGTGACATCTTTTGATTGGCCACCCCATGCTAACCATCTCATCTTGGCCACCCCATTAAAAATTTCCTGGTTACACTGGTATTAGTGCAGAAACAATTACCTACAACACTGGAAATTAAGCTTTTGTCTAAAAATACCCCATACACAACAGGACATTTTGCTAGAATAGCAACAGATGTTCCTAAATTGTGAGAAGACAGATAGTAACCTCTGCCCAGTCTCTCTGTCGGCGGCCTCGCGCTCTGGCTCCACGATATGGTTTTTCAGGATATTGAAAGGTCGCGGTTCAGCTTGAATTCACTTGCCCTTGGCCTGACAGAAATGACACTTTTTTAAAAGCTCAGCCTTGTCACGGGTTTTCCACTCATTTCTTTCCGTCGTCACAGCCGGAAATAACTTGAAGCGTCTGTCTTTCAGCACCAGGGAGCCGAGGATTACATTCAACATGCCCCAAACCCTCCATAATGAGAGACACGGCGGCTGTCCATGGTGCTGAAATCACTCTGCTTACAAGAAACGCGTCGTTTCTTCATAAAGTGACTGTATGAGGCCTCGCCTTCTCAGCTGTGGGAATCACACTTAAAGTTAAGTAACAATTAGCTCCACGTAGTGACAAAACCTCCCAGTTTGCGCGTTTAAAAGTAAATAATTAAAACGAAGAATACAAAGACATTCACTCCACTTTCTCACTCATGCACACAGAGAGGAAGAGAAAGGGGGAGGGAATCCATCCAAGCAGTGGTAATTAGAAGAGTGGGTCACTATTGGAGGAGAGCATCCGGTGGAGGCAGGGATAGGGGGGGGGGGGGGGGGGGGGGGGGGACGAATGAAAGCCGCATAACAATATCAGAGCCGACCATCATCAGCGCTGACGTCCAGCCCTGGCAGATGCGAGCAGTTTCCAGTTACATTAAGCGAGCTGCGAGCCGCTGTTCAGTCAGGAGCGACGGGAGCGGAGCTTGAAAGTACGACTCCATGTTTTGTTTTTTGGTTTTTATCTAATTAAAATTTTCCTTTCAAGTCGTTCGAGCAAGTGGAGGAGGGGGGGAGAGACTGCTGCGGAGATCAAGTCTGTGTACGCCAGGAAGCAGGTAGGTGGCGGTTGTGTTTTCGGGGGAAAAAAAATCGGGGGGGGGGGGACGACAGCGTGCGCTTGGAATAGTAGGCTATGACTGGGGTTTCTTAAACATTGCGACCCCCCATTCCCTTTTTGACATTTGATATATTAAATTCCTAAAAGAGATAACGGAATTGTTTTCTGGGGATGTATTTTTGAAGTGGTTTAAAACTGCCTGCTGGGTACTTTGGGAGATTGTGGGAGTAAAACAAAAGAAACGAGTTCTTTCTGTGACTGGAATGATATAACTTAAGTTTCAAATAAAATTAAACGCCATCATAATTTCTGCCCAAGTACCACCCAACTGAAACGTTGCACCTCCCTGTTCTGCCTCAACAGTTCACTTACACGTGGTGTAGGAATTATCTTTGTTTTTTGCGCAGCTAAATTTAGATAACCTATAGACTATTATTCCAGTACTTAGTCTAATGACCAGGATGCTTAGAACTGAATTATGAACAATTATGCACCATAAATTGATGGGCTTGGTTAAATAACTACTAAATTATCATTTCATGCTGATAGTTGCCAACCTTTGCATGTGCTGCCTACTCACATGTGGGGTCAATCATTAATTTTTTAGTATACTTATGCAGACCTTGGCTTACAATGCTCCCTTATATTGTGATTGTGCCTTATGTAGGAATGGAAAGAACAAAAGAATAAACTAAGCTATGTTAAGACAAGCGACATCTGTGCAGCTGCACTGCAACGCATTAGACTAAGCAATGTACCTACTAACTGGTTATAATCCAATAATGATCTATAAAGCTCAAGAGCACCACAGAAGAGGTCCTCTTTGGAGATGAATCAACAAATTCTGCAATCATCACAAGGACTGGCTCTGCTGCAGAGCTGCTGTATAGGACTGCATTAGGTTAAGCAAAGTTTGCCCAATATATTGACAGCTAGGTCATCACGGGACTTACTGTGGTGATGTGATGTCAAATGTACTCTCCATTTCTGTTCTTTAGGTGTACTTCGGAATGGGCATTACCAAGGAAAGCAAACAGGTCCATGCAGTTATACAGAACTAAAGTTTGAGTCAATATGCTGCAGCACTAAAATACTAAAAGACATTTTATACACATATCAAGTCTGTTTGCAAAGCTGCTGTCACACTGAAATATAAAAAGACATAATGTTGTGATGGTAAAACAGTGCTTGACAGGATCATGCTGAGCACAGCATGCACCCCATAGGAATCTGGCAGAGATATTACAGTGACTCTATGAGAGTTGCCAGGAGCAATATGCCATGATTAGGTTAGCACTGGCTTCCTATTAAATATTATATGTCCCTACAGAAAGACCAACATGTTTGCACATTCTGAGTGTTCAGCATTGCTGTTTCTTTGTTAATGTCGGGGTCGGAGTCCATATCCCTGCGGTTAATTGCTATTCAGCACAGGAATAGTGTGGAGCCAAGCAGCGGGCCAACAGATAGGACCTCGTTTGTTTAACTCCAAGGGTGGGGAATTTGTCTTGCATTGACAGATCCGAATGGACAAGCTGACTTCTAACGCCTTCAGAGATTTTTAATTTTTCATTGGGTGCTTTCGGGTTAGACAATGATGTCTGAATTTCTGCTGTAAGCTGTAATTGTGCTGGTGCCTCAATTCTGGCCTGGCTCTGGCTAGATGGCAAAGATCAGCCAATATATTAAATTCATGAGGAGAAAAAAAATAGAGAGAAATAGATTGTTTTGCAGCTTTATTATTTGTTGTCTTTATGTGAGAATGCAAACATAACCACAATATAGGTTGTGCGCCTGCCTGTAATTTGACATGAATCTGACATCCATCACTTGGTGTCAGCAGATACTGTCTCTTCCATGGCAACAAAGAAACATAATTTATGAGGATTCATTGACTCCCACAGCACACATCACTGCACCCCCAATATTACAGAAATGCAATAGAGTGGGATGATAAGCAATCGTTATCAATCCATCATTTTTATTTTCAGATACAAACAAACTTTCACTTTTAGTGCTGCTTGATTAAAATCTGCATGTTCAACTGAACCGCCATTAAAAAATAAGCAATGTTCCCCAACTCAGACTCATCCGTCTGGAACATTGGGAGAAAACACAGAAATACAAAGGCTTAAAAGCAAACAGAGTTGAATAAAAAAAAAAAGCCATCCATGTGAATACTTCATTTCAGAACTGAGGGAAATATCAAAATGAAAGGGACTGTTGTGCTTCTCAGTGGAAGATGTGGCTCCTCTGCACCCATCCGCCAACCTGTCTGATCTCATTTATCCCTTACAATGTAAAACAGGCCTCCGCTGAGCGGCCGTCAAATGTGATTGGTAGATGTATATGTGTCAGTGACTTATAGAGATGGAAAGGAAAAGAGGAAGAGGCTTGTAACCGGACTGGGAAAAATGGAGCAAAACAAAATATAAAAAATCAAGCCAGCCGATTTGATCGGGCATAATCCACTGACTCATAAATTCTACTGCCTGTCCGATGAGCCCCCTGTGAATGAAATAGCTCTGATCGATTGCATCAACCAACCTTGACTGTTAGAACGACAGTATGTGAGACACAGAGAGGCTAGAGAAAATCGGCCTTTGAAAAGAGTTGACACAAGACATCATAAGAAACCACAGGAGAAAGTGTAGACAGGTGATATTGACTCAAAGGTTCCCTGGAAAAAGGGGGAGGAGCAGGAAATGTTGACAGCTATATTAAGAAGGTGACATGTTTATGAAACTACAGCCAGTGTAAACATAAATGACACAAATGCACACACTTATGATGTCTTGTTTATTTGGAACATGCATATCACTGTAAATGAACAGTTTCACATTTGGTTGAAAATGCTTATTTGCTTCTTGCCATATGTTTCATGTTATTATCAAAATTTAGCTTAGCTTAAGATAAACATTTCAGACGCCAAACAGATTGCCTTTATGTGCCAAACAAGGCTGTTATAATCCATTAAATCATTTGTCAGTCTAGAGTACACTTGTTAAATCCGCCTATAAGTATTACATTTTATCATCATTATTTGTGTGTGTGTGCCTTGTGTTTCAAGCATTAAGCTAAAAAGATTTAATGTGTCAATAAATAACAGCTGCTAGATTGCTGGAGGATATTGTTGGATTCTTAGCACAATCAAACATGTTGCTTTCTAGCTTTTGTTGTTTTCTTTTAATCTATGGAAACATTTGCCTCTAGTACTATTAATCTTTGCATCTAAAGCAATTTGAAAGCTAAAAAAAATACTATGATAACTCCTAAATATGTCAAATATTTTGGTATATACTTTCACTTATTGACACAGACATACAGTACCAGTACCTATGTTCAGTGTTGATGCTAGGATAATCTTTAGTTAGCATCCAGGTGCTTCTCATCCTAATTTCAGCCAGAAAACTTAAAAATGTTCTTGAATTTGAACATATTTCTCTAATGATGCTGTTAGGGTATATTCTTGAAAATATTGGCAGGTTTCTTACTAATTTAGTCAAATAGTGACTGCTGAAGGATTGTCAACTTTTTGACAAAAGCGTGTGAATACGCTACATCACAGACATGCTAAGCTGTACTACTAGCATTAGCCTCTATCAGAAAGAAAACAAAACTACTTAAAAAAATATACAAATAAGTTATGATGTATTTTTGTTGATGTTTTCATGATATGTGACCACAAATGATACCCTCTGGGACAAAATTGTCATCATTTTGACACAGCCAGATGAACACTGTTTAAGGTCATTATGCTAAGCCAAGCTAACTGGTTTTACGCTGTGTTCCATTTGAACTCAGAACTCGGAAATTCCTAGTTACAAGTAGGAAGTTTCAACTGGAACGGTCCCCACAGGTGGGATTTCCTATTGAGAAAGTCGGACAATCCCGCCACCTCAAGTACAGATTTAAAGATGGCCGTGCCCAGTGTTAGCAGTCGGGTTAACATTTGTAGAAGCTTCTGTAATGTTGCATTTATTTAACTTCTGATTAATTTTTGTTGCATTGAATCAGTCATACATGGGGTATTGTTTGATATAGATGTGGGGAAGCTGCTGTGGTGTAATTCAGATTTTTCATGTGGTAGCCTATATGTGAACTACAACGCATGCTGCGCTAACAACGGCTAATAACAACAGCTTTAGCAAACACATTTTGCTAGGATTTTCCGACCAGTTGGTCGGGTGTGATGTCACCGCCCAGTTCCCACTTTCCAGTTCCGAGGTAAATGGAACATACAGTAGCAATAGCCTCTGCTGTTAATCTCATCAAAATATCAACAGGAGAACTTTTCCTCACATGCCACATTGTTGTCATAGTTTTTGTTTATATACAGGTATTATGGTTGAAATTAAAGGCATCGTTATCTATTCAAGTAGTACTCTAGTACTATGATATCCTTGACTACACTAACTTTATTTTGTCTGGTAAAGTATTTTAAGATTTTTAAGATTTGTCAGCAACAAAGGTTTTCCTAATTATTGTTTCAGCTGACTGAAGGCATCATCAAAACAAGTTATTTTTAAGGTTTTGTTGCTGGTTCCCAAAGCAACAATAGCCATCCTCTCTTTATATAAACAATCAACATTTGTTCTCAGTATCATTTTGTTGATTGTATTTCTCTGTATCAAGCGGCAAAGAGAGAATCCCCATGATGTGTTACTAGTTCCAATTCGGTGTACTGTTAAAGACCCCAAAACAGTGCATTACACTTGAGCATTGTGTTTGTGTGTCTTGTATCCAGGCATTAGTAAACAGGCTGGCAGCAGTTTCATTAAATTGTGTTCTTCTATAAATGCTGCTTGATGAGAAAAGTGGAATGCTTTTATATTACATTAATTTGATCTGGATAAATGTATTTGCCTCTGAAAACAGTATGATTTTCTTCTGCATAATGCTTTTGTTGTTTGGAAGTCATGCATTTTTTACAAAGCTTTTACAACGTTGTTTCTGTTTCATCATGCAGATAAAGCGCTGGATTTAGAAGAAAGGCAGCTCAGAGTTTACGGGGAAAAAAAACTGAAGAGGGCTTAAATGAGGTTTCAAATCTCCTTTTAAGCTTCAAGCAATCACAATGTGATGTTACAATCACTCTGTCGTAGTAGCAGGAGCAGAACAATAAATCTTGTGCGGAAAAATGGACATTGATTATGCAGCCATGCGGTTGCCATTGTGCTTTTAGCTCTCAATTATCAGCCACAAATCAAATTGACTTGTGAGAATTTCAACACGGGAACTTGTTACACGTGAGGAAACGAGGCATGTTCATCTTTCTGTTTCGTTCCATTTATAGTAGCTGTTGTAGCAGTGCTGCCACTCGCTGCTATATAACATTAGTTGCTGTGCTTTATTCAAACCCTTGTGCATTCACATCAATAACTTCAGAGCTGTTCTGCTGGCCAGCTCGCGCTACCACCAGCTGTCTTTACTTGTCACAGCAGTTTATCATGTACACACTTAAAAAAGGGAAGATTCATCAAGTTTTTCTGAGTATGGGGAGACGGATGGAGTGTTTTAGTTTAAATGTTCCTCTGGGAACAGCGGCACTGTGCTGCTGCTGCTCGGAGGGTGATTCTGCTTCAGGCAGTCTGACAGTGAACTAGACACACAAGCTACAGTACTACACAGAGAGATATGCACACACACGCGCACAACTAGTCCAGCAATAAGATGTGTGCACCCATTTACTCTGTTTCTCCTCAACATAGACATTCACAAATGCCAACCCCCTCCCCGTCCCCTCCCATCTGCTTTCACTGTGAAAATCAATGGTTGCAGAAGCCAAACTGGACAGAGCAGTCGTGGAAAAAAATAAAGAAATCAATGCAGACTTATTAACTGAGCAGGGCTTCTTTTACTACTGACACAAAAATATGTGAGCGCTTGTGTCTGACTTGATCCACGTCTGCGAGTGATGGTTGCTGCTGCCGGTTGGAGGCAGAATGTGCAAATGTTTAAGCATCTCCGTCTTCCTGAGTGTGTCCCTGAATGCTGGTGGCCTGTGTTTGTGCCAAACTGCTACTTTGTAGGCGTGCCCTGCATGCGTATGAGCGAGTGTGTGTGCGTGTGCATTTTTGTGACAATCTCTCAAAGACGATGTGTTGCTCTTGGGTTAGTGCCACGGTGTTGGGTTAGTGCCTTGGCCTCAGTCTATTTGTGGACAAAAGGATGCTCTAAGACAAATGATTTAGCACCTGTCAGTCAGAGCAGAAGGACGAGAGATGAGAGAAGAGAGAGGTCAGAGGCTCAGGATGGAAAAATGATTGAGTCTTTCAGAGCAACCGTGAAGGGAACGAGAGCGTGTAAAGCAACAGAGAGCAAAAGAGAAGAAAAAGCCAAAGCCGAAGAAGATAGAAAGTTGGGCTAAAAGCAAATTTGCAATTTAGCTTTGGGTCATGAGATAGCTTAAGTGCCTGTGAGCTATTTTCCCTGGGAAATGACAGCTTCTATTTCTGCTGTTTGCCTAACACCAACTCAAGGGAGCCATGGCTGGCCTTCGGGCCCAGTGAGCAGACCTTCTCTCATCACAAGAGTTACCATAACAACAGATTAGGTCGACCTGCACCGGTGGCAGCACAGGGATGTGAACTTTGTTTCCGCCTGCAGCACCTCAGCCGTCTGCTAATCCTTCGGCACATCAACGCCTATCTTTCCTAGGAAATCATTGCAGCGGATTTCATGTGCCGCGCATGTTTGGCTAGCAGGCTGATTGCAGAGCAGAGTTTGTTTGAGCTGTGAAAATAAGGCACTGTGTCAACAATAAAACAGACATATGTCATTTTCAGAAATGCCTGAATAAACACACTCCAACCTGATGTGAAGTGAAGTGCCAAATAATGTTTGCAGAGATGTTTGCGGATGCATGGAAGGACTTAGATTCTGGAGATGAATGCTGAAAAGGCTTTGTTGGATGTGTGCTGTTATTAGATTTCCTTTGGCATTTGTTGACTGACATCTGCCACGACCAGGCCTTTGCAGCTGCTTTCCTTTGACAGTTAGATCCATGTACACAGCATTAAGCTTTAATCATCCAATTTGCACATTTTCACACAGAGATATATGCCTGACCTTGTCTTTTTTGTTGTTGTTTTTTTTTTCCTTTAATGCTGAACAAAGCAGCTCCTCCATGAAAATGTCGACTTTGCCGAGAGCGGCTTAACTAACAAGCATCTGATTGTGCAGATTACGCATGTTCCACAGGGGATTATTCAGACTGAAATGAACAAATTGACCTCTTACTACCAAAACCCCACATCAGCATGACAAAAGAGTCAAGTGGAGGCTTCATGCATGACTTTAGGGACACATCCTGTACAGAAAAAACAATATTTAAAGAGCTCTGCTGCTTCACATTCGTCACCATCTTCTTTCCAGTGCCAGAAAACGATCAAATGTCCTCCTGCCTCATCAGACCATCTACGGTAAACACTGCTTGAGCAATAGAATAAACATATTTTTCTTATTCTCCAAAAGAAAGAACTCTATGATGAGACGAAAATGTCTATTTTCTCTAACTGACAGGGTGTCATTTGCATTGATGGGCTAATATTCTCACAACAAATATCAGACTGTGCATCCTGTTCTGTGTATTCTTAGCCGAGGGCAGGCCAGAGTCTTTCTCTCCGCTTTCCTTTTGACACGTTTCAGGCAATTCAAAGCTATTTAGAAATCATCTCACAGTGAGAAATAACAAGAGCTCAATGACAGACCAAGGCCTTATTCAAAATTCAATTTTTGTGCTTTCTGTCCCTAACAATAGAAACACATGATTTCCGTCCATGCCTGTTTGGGGGACACGGTATGCCTTTGATAATAAGCGTCTCTGTGTTTTTTCTTTCTTCCTGAGATGATGATTGAAGAGCTTATGTAGGTCACATTGTATTAATCTGGGCGGCTATCCTCATAAATGCGCTCGAAAGCGCACATACAATATTAAAATCGAGTTCATTGCTCATTGGCTTAATAATGCAGTGTGGCTGCAGTGGGAATTACTTCTCGTCAACTGAAATGGTGATCCAAGTGCTTTTGCACTTAGGCATTAAATTACTGGTCTGGATTAAAACATTACAAATGGGACATGCTTGATATGAGTCCATGAAAGCAGCTCACACACTAAATATTTATCAGTGGCAGTTTATTTCAGGCTCAGGGCCTTTCATCACTCTGCTTTAATTAGATCTGCACACATTCCAGTAATTAATAAACTAGATGATTGTCAAATCATTCCCAGCTAGCTGTAAACGCTATCAGTTATCTGTGTGGGTGCCTCCGCAACCGAAAGCAAACCAGAAATTTCACATGAGAGGCAAGCTTAATGGGATAAGGAGAAGGGGCTTGGGTGCACATGAATGTTTTATAACGATGTGAGGCTGCAGCTTGGATCAATGAGACGTCTAAAGAAAGGAGCTTCTATAGGCAGGTGGTGCAGGTATCAACCCTTTGTCAGGGGAGCAGAATGACTGACCCAGTGTGACATGTCAACGTGTATTATATCCCCAACTGTGCTGTATCTTCGTACGATCTGCTGCTGAGGAATGATTGTGTACACTGCTGTGCTACATGGTATTGGGCGGCCGTTTTGACGTGAGCAGTCGGGCAGAATGATAAGTCCCTTCCGGCTGGCATCGAAATAAAAATAAGAAAAAAAAGTGCATGGATGAGTTACTCAGCGATGGGTTCATATCAAAGAGATATTGCTGTCAGGTGCAGAAAGCTGCCAGTAATGATGGTTTTCATCACATCATTAGAGGTGTTACCACTTGAGATTTGCTTTGAGGAGGTAAAGGTGGTTTGTGAGATTATGGGGTTTAAAAACGGAGCCTTTCTCTCTGCGCTTCACATTTGTTATGTGTGTGTTTGTGAGACAAAGATAGAGGCAGAACTGCGAGGATGGCGTGGATGTGTTTGTGCATGTATTAAATAGACAAGAGAAAGGTCCTTGAGGCAACCTGCACATCTTTTATCACATCTTTAATTAATTGAAGCCCATAATAGAAGCTGCAGCAGTTCCACTGAACAGACACAGTTGAATAGTAATCAGCCGAGGATGAAGAGATATGCTTATGTTCTTCTTGCTTTATTGTCAACCCTCCCTTGCCATTTCACAATCATCTGCTTATTCAACATATTCAGATGCTGCCAGTCTCTGCTTTGAGGATGAAATACATAAGTGATGGGGGGGGAAATGATTGTTGTGTGAGTTAAGTGAGTGATTGATGCTTGATTTCCTCTCCTCTGCTCCTTCCCTCAGGTTGTGTCTCGAAAGGCAAACGACAGCAACGTCATGGACCACTTGTGGTTTCCTCGACTCATTCTGATCATCTTGGCTTTCATCCCACACCAGTCCCTGGGTTGTCCCTCCGGATGTCGCTGCTACAGCCTCACAGTGGAATGCGGATCCCTGGGGATCAAAGAAATCCCACAGGGTGTCCCTTCTATCACCGAGGTCAGTGGGCCGATCGACAAGGAGCGAGGGCAGGGGCTGTCAGTGCATTGCAGCTGACCCGTCCTCTCTGCCACTGCGGTTTCCAGTCGGCTTCCCCTGTGATCCATTCTTATTACTCTGAAATGATTGTGGTTAATCAATTCGCTGTGACCCTCTTTGATGTAAGCCTGAGGGAGGGGCTGTTGGTTGTGTAATTATTCATTCTTTCTCAGAAAGGAAGTCTCACACACCCTCTGATCATCTGTTGAGAAGATGTTTAACATTACACCATCGTTTCCTCTCAGGTTCAGGCCCTCCAACGTTACTGCAGCTCATGAATATTAATGAATAGCAAGTTCTGCATAAATTGTTCCATTAACCTCAATCAGCAGGTCTATCTCGTCGATCATACCTTACCTCGATTCATGATGAAGGCACATTACCAAGCAGGCAGGCAGCCATCCATTGTCTATCACCTACCGAGCACTTATCAGTCAAATGTTTCTGCAGATTTATGCAAAGCCTGAACCACAAAACAAGGAAAATGTAGCACAAGTGAATGTTGTTGCAATAATCACCCTTAAAAAGCTCATTTGATTTTGTTTTAAATGCATTCATTTACATATTTCCAAATTTCATTAGCAGGTCTTTTTGGTTGAGACATTTTTTTTGCTTGTCAGGAGAGCAACATCCTGTTTCTTTATTAAAAAACCATTGGTGATAAATTCACTAATTTCATTACCCATCTCTTCCACAAAGACCATCTTCCTCCAGGACAACGCCATAGTGCAGATCCGTCTTCAGGACCTGACACGCCTCAGAAGCCTCCATTATCTGTACCTCCAGAACAACAGCATCTCAGCCCTGGAGCCAGGTGCTTTTCTCAACCAGGGGCAGCTGCTGGAGCTGGCCCTGAATGGTAACCTCATCCACTTGGTTACTCCTGACATGTTTCGGGGTTTGGAGCACCTTCGGATCCTCTATCTTGCTGGCAACCAGATTACCCGTGTCCAGGACCACACCTTCAGGGGACTGCAGGTTAGTTTGTGTGGGCTGCATGATGGACATTTTTATTTTAGAGCTCTGAAAACTGAACATGGGATGCATTTTGATAGATGTCACACAAATATGTGCAACTGTAAATGCAACTGATAAGGTGCAGCTGGACAAAATCTTAAATTTTGTGATTTGCAATTGATATTTCTTTCATTCAAGTTACACTTTTTGATGTTTTTATTTTAAATTCCCAAATATGAACCCATGGGACATTCCCCTAATGCATGCCAAAATGACCTTTAAAGGAGCTATATCATGTTTTTCACATGTTCCAGAAGTCCATATATATGCAAAATACTGTATGTTACCCTAGCCATTATAACTAATTTGGTGTTAAATATAAGTTTTTAGTGTCTAATGTCCGAAACGGAAGTAAAACAGCTAACTGTACTGAACTACTGAAGCTCTCAATGAATCACAACGTTTGTGCGCCCATTTCATGATGTCTCCCCGGAACAGTCACAGATTCTGAAGGGTCACAGATTCTGATGTAACACTGGCCTAGAAACCCATGTGGATAGATATTTGTAAACACTGATTGATGATTGGACTCCGGTCACTGGAATAAAATGGATCACCCTGTTATGGAGCTGTATGTACTCGACCTACATGTATGTCTGATATGGAGTTTGTAGTACATTCAGTACCACAGTGACCCCTGACAAGTAAGTAAATTAGCTAACAAGTCATATGCTCACGGTTAGCATTACAATACAACTTTATTTATACTTTAAAACATAGCAGGACCAAAACAATGCAAATTTCAGATAACAAATCAGCTAACAATAAAAAACAACTAAAAACAAAGCAAGGTCTCGTTCTGGGGGGAAAGTGGGTTTTAATTACTTTAAAAATCATTAAAGAACAAACTAAAACAACTAAAAGAGAGCGAATTCTCATGTTGAGTTAAAAGTCAAGCCATAAAAGGGGGTTCTGAGATTTGTTTTGAAAACAGCCAGTGAGGAGGCCTGCCTGACGTGGAACGGTAAACTGTTCCACATCCTGGGGGCATTGAACTGGCTATATGGTTTTACTCACTGGAGTGGATAGGTTAGGATTCTTGGAGTCTTTCTCAAACAAAGTGGGCATCTTGCTACCATGCTGTGCACACGTATTTGTTGCTTCGTGATTGGTAAAATAATTTCTGTGTAGGCATTTCTATGGCAGATACTGTATTTGAAGGGAGCTAGAGCTTGGACTGAAAAATCCTACAGATTCATATAGATTGTTCAAATATGCATGAATGAAGAAGAATGACTTAAATAAAGTTTTTATGGATAAATAACACACTACCATGGTTAAAAGCTCATAAAAGTCCATTTTTCACAATAGGGCTCCCTTAATTATGGTCAAAGTATGTGACTTCTAGTGGTTATGACAGTTGCTGCATGTGAATGGTAAGAATGTGTCTATTAAATTAGCAGTCATGTTGTACAAATAAAGCATTTTAACCTGTACATTGAAGCTTGTCTACCCCAGCAAATTATATTCATTTCTAGCTTCATCTTTGTGACATAAACCTAACCAGGAAGTGAAAATTCTAATTCTAATGTGTTTACATCTAACAAAAACAACATAATGGCATATATAAGGGGATGGTTTTGTTCTAAAAAGAACTCATTTTAGCCCTTTACCGTGATTATTTTCTAATCTTAATCAAATAGTTAGAATTTTTTACCTCTAACCAAATCATTTGTTGCTTAAACCCTACTGAGAAGTAACAAAATGCTTAAAACGTGTCAGAATAAAGATAACTTTGAAGTGAAAAGCAAAAGTTGACAGCAGTTAAATTTCAGGGTTTGTTTGTTGTTTCATTGTTGTTGCATTTACAAATTCTGATCCTGCTCTGATCGTCGTGTTTCCCTGCCAGTTGTAGTGTTGATGCTTTATTGGACTTCACTGTGGGTGTATATGGATGTTAAAAACAACCTGTATTCATTACACTTTTTAGACTCTCTTTCTGTTTTGTCTTTTTTTTTTTACCACTTTGCAGCGCCTGCAGGAACTCCATCTGCAGGAGAACAGCATTGAGCTGCTGGCAGAGCACGCTCTATCCGGGCTGTCATCTCTAGCCCTGCTGGACCTCAGCAGGAATCACCTCCGCACCCTGGGAGCCTCCTTCCTCAAACCACTTGTTAGTCTGCAGGTGCTCCGTGTCACAGGTTGGGAGACTTACTAGATCAAATTATACTTCATGGTAATATGATATACTTGTCCAAGGCTAATTTTCAAAAATTACTCATGCCTTAATTCTGACAAACTAACAATGCTACAAAACAAAATCTTCCTCCATCATGAATGTACCCCAAATCATTTTGCAGCTTACCACAACAGGCAGATACATTCCAATGAAAGTCAAGAGCTGTTAAACACATTTTACACATCAAAGGATTTCATGCAACCATAGACCTCCTAATGAGAAAAGAAGTATCCAAAGACACAATTTTAAAGTGCAGCAAAGAAACAGCCAATTAAAGGGACCTCATGTTGAGGCCAATTAGGGAGAAGGTATATTTTTTGCCATGGAAACCTTAGTTCCCACACCTTTTTACCATCAGACCAACTATTTCTGTAACTTTCTCAAATCAACAATCTGACAGTCTGATGTACTTCTTACAGTAATTGGCCAGCTGTACCCAGGTGATGTAGGAGCTGGGGACTGGACCTTTCTCTGCTCCTTTTAGATTTTTGTACAAGTACAACTACTATTGGGTCTTTTATGTGGCAGCTGCTCCTTCACACTGCCTCAGCGTGGTTTTCTGAATCACTTTTTAAATCTCCAACATGGTCAGATAACAGATGAGTTGTGAATAAATAATAGCATTGTTGAGCAAAACTCTCGAACGGTACATTTCTTTATATCTCGCTTCAAAGAAGCCCAGTTTTCTTGTAATCTTTATAAGTGGTTTGAACAATAGTTCTCAAGGCTGTCTAAAGGTGAAGGTGATTTTTTTTTTCTTTGAATGCTTGCTGTTTTTTCCCTTATTTTCAGTCCAATCCTTGTACCTGATCATTTTTCAGAGGAATGTGACTTTTTTTGTTTTTGTACTTTTTGAGTTTTTTGTTGTTGTTGTTGTTTGTCACACACTTTACATTGACTTACAATTCATCAGTTTATTTTTTTTTTTTTAATAAGGCACATCACTCACTAGCATTGTGCCTACACATAAACAACATGGCAAAGAATGTGATTTGTACCTCTGAACACCTTGTTGATAGTAGCTTCATGAAAAGATGCATGATTTGTTCGCATTTTAGTTGCATCTACAGAAAATGCCAGTGATAACACAGCTTGACAGAAGTAGAATTGTACTTTTCCACTAATAACGTCATTACTAGAGAGCTGTTAGGCGAACGTTTGGCAAATCTCAGCGTGACGTGCACTGTGTCATTAAAAACGGGAGGAAACGGGATTTGAAGGGCAAGAGAAGAGTGGGTGGCCTATAACTCCATCTACAACGGATAAACAATAGGTAACAGTGATGTCCTTGAGAAACAGGAAAAATAAAATCTAACAAATAAATAGATAGAGGACTGGAAAAATGCATCTAGACCTTGATGCACTTGACACCCTTCACTGAGACCTTATCAGAAATGGCCTCCACGGAAGGGACGCTGTCAAAAGAGGTAATTCTAGAGGAAAGCAACAGGAAGGACAGGTTGAATTATGCCAAATGACACAAGAACTGGACTGAAAATCATTGGCAACAGGTTTATAGAGTGATGAATCCTCCCCGGAGCCTGGATCTTAACATTATTGAAGCAGTGTGAGATCATCTTGACAGAGAACACAACAAAAGGCAGAAACATCTAAAGAACAGCTTTGAAATGTCCTTCAAGAATCCCGAACAAGTATTCATGAAGACTGCTTGAAGAAATTACAAGAAAGCTTGTCAATGGGGGTTCAGGTCAGAATAAAGGAATAAAGCTTTTTTGAATTGTACAAACTTGTTTTTTAAAATAGCAAATTTCCATACATTTTTCCATGTTTTAATAAACGAACACATCTCTATTCTGCTTTTGTGGGAATACATAAAGTAATTTGGTATTTTAAGACTGTTGCACATTATGTAACCTGGTCCTGGTTCTTGGTGTGTCAGCAAAACTAAAAGTGCCTTTTTGTTGTCAATAAAATGATCTCCAGCATGCAGCATGCTGACAACATATTTTGGAGATTGTTTAGAAGTTCAGTCACAACTTTCAAACAACTCTAGATTCAGTCCATGTTTTCTCTCTTCCAGACAACCCATGGCGCTGTGATTGTGCTCTTGGCTGGCTGAGAACCTGGATCAGTGAGGACGGACAGCGACTGTTGAGTTCTGCAGAGCAGCGTCGGCTGATGTGCTCAGAGCCCCCTCGCCTCTCCCACCTCAGCCTCGTGGAGGTGGCTCCCAACAGTCTAGTGTGCATCCCTCCTGTGGTGCAGTTGGAGCCCAGCCACCTGACCGTGCGACTTGGAGAAAGCCTCCGGGTCTCCTGCCAGGCCTCCGGATACCCTCAGCCTCAGGTTACTTGGAAGAAAGCCTCCCATGGTAAGGCCCAGCTATCACCTCGTGGCCTGTTCCAAGAGCTCGGACCCAACGGGGAGCTATTCAGACCTGGGGCCGGAGGAGTGGTGACAGCCCTGCCCAGCAGTGGAGGGATCAAAGTGGGAGGTGGTGGAGGGATTCATGGGTTGGTGCGTGGGACCGAGGAAGGTGGTGAGAGGGATAGCTTTGATCCTGACATGGGCAGTGGCATGCTGTTCCTCAGTAATGTGACCGTAGCACATGCTGGGCGCTACGAATGTGAGGCTTGGAACCCAGGTGGTGTGGCTAAAGTTACCTTTCACCTGGCAGTCAACATGTCCTCTTCTTCATATTCATCCCAGTTTTGGCCTCGTTTGAACACGCACTCCTACGTTTCCTCTTCGTCCAGCTCCTTCTATCAGCCGGAAGTTCTAGACATCAGCCAGGAGCCATTGTATGAGCAGGATAGCATGGACTTCAACGCCCTGGGCCCTGCCACACAGACTGCCATCGCTGTCGGCATCTCCTTACTAGCGCTCACCGCTGTTCTTCTCTTGATCATGATCTACACTCGTCACCAACAATACCGGAAAGAGGATACTGGCTCTTACTGTACCAGTAAAGAAGAGAGCATCCTCTATGTGAACGACTACTCAGATGGACCCACGACCTTCGCACAGTTGGAGGAGTACCGTGATGACCACGGTCATGAAATGTACGTACTCAACCGGGCCAAGCCTGTCATGGGCTCCACTTCATCCAGGTGCCCCATGATGAGTGGCTTCGTCCAACACAAAGGTATGAAGGAGGCTCTCCTTGACCATGAAGTTGTGCAGACACTGACAAGGTCGGGGGGGATGGGGCTTCGCAGAAACCCAGCAGAAGGAGGAGAAGGACCCCTAACGACAGATCCAGAGGAACTCTTTCTGAGTCAGAGCCTCCTCTTTGGATCACAGGTTGCCTACGAGATCCACTGCTAAGGTATCTTTCTAATGTTCCAACATGAAGGAAAAGTCAATGGACTTACTTTAAGACATTAAATTAATAATCTTGGTGCATTGATTTAATGTATCAGATTATTGTCTGGCCTTTGAAAGAAGGGAGAGTGAGTAGGTGGTTGCTTGCATCTCAGTCTCCCAGAGTGTTTTTAGATTGATTGTATGACATAAAGATGGGTCAAGGGGCTGAACAGTGATAAATACAGGGAAACTAATAAATAAATATTACTTTTCTGTCACCAAATGAACCCTTTAAAATTATTTTAAGTGGATAAACGCATCAAAAATGGTTAGTATGACAAACTGAATTCTCAAAAAAGAGGCTTAAAATGTGCATTAAGTAGTAAGTGATTAATATTTTGTACAAATTTATTTCTTTATGCTTTGTTTTCTGTGTTTTGTCTGTGTTTTGTGTAGATATAATGAAGCTAATTTTCAATGTGAACTTCAGCTGTCTTGTGGACCCTGTTCTACATCATAATAGAAATAGACCTACAACAATCCTCTTACTGAAACTGTGTCATCATACTGTACTCAGACGTATGAGTGAGTAGATGGACCTCATTAAAGGGTTCAATCTGAATGTGTCAACAAGGCTTTTTGTTCTTTTTTTTTTTTTACAGTTGTACCACAACATTGTCATGGATTTTATGTTCATTGCAACATCAGAACAAATAATTAACTTTGAGGGCTTGGGGTGAAGAACACAACAATCCTGGAGGACATGCAACATCGAAACCAAAGATGACATCATAAAAAATTTAACAAAAGAGAAAATAAAGCATTTTAAAACAAAAACACGTTTCAGAAACCAATAGCTCACTGAGAAAAAGGCATTCAACAAAAACAACACGAATAACATGCTATCGTAACTGCAAACTTTGAAAAATGCCACATTTTGTTTTCATTTGTGCTGTTGGATTTTCTGACATTTGTTTTTTTCTTGGTTTTGTTTTGTGTTTGTTGAACGTTGTTGTGTTTTGAGCTTCGGGGCCATTGTAAAAACATAGGCTACTAATTTAGGAGATCTCAGTCTGCTTACGTTAGACTGCCAATAATTTGAATGTGAATATTGTACAAATGTACAAATGTGTCTTCAGTTTATTTACAATAAAATTCAATCTGAAAGCGTCAGCATCTCATTTCTTCTGAAGTCACCTGATCGAGGCCTTTTATTTTTGTTTTCTGTGGTTCATCTTATAAAACTTTATAGAGGTTTATAGAATTTCCATCTTATCTTACTTCCATCTCTTGAGACACAGCAGGTCTGAAGTGAAAAGCATGCTTTCACAGAAAGACTAGAGATTTTTGTCAATATGTAATATAAGTCAGTCATACAGTTCATAAACCTTTGATTCTTCTGGTTTTATGCCACGTATAACCGCTTTCACCTTTCTTTCTCGTGGGCTGAGATGGAGCAGTGCTATTGAATATGGGCTTCGAAAAAAACAATTATTCTATGCTTTACAGAAACGCAGAACCATATTGATGCAGAGTCAAAAGCTTGTCAATTTTCTCTTCAGCAGCCTGCTATTGCAGTAGTTTACCCTAAACACTATAGGACACAGGCACAAAGGCAAAATATTTCAGTATGTAGCCTATAATGGAGTAAAACACTGAACCCAACTGTTAGTGCAGAATTTCAGTTCATGGTTACATAAAGCAGTAGTTTAATCTCCTGAGTTCCCTGTAAACTCTGAGATATGCTACCTTGTGAAGTTTTCTGTGGGGGAAGTGGTACATTTTTGCTCCAGTTTGGCTATCTCACAAGTATGTTTATTATGAACTGGCGTGTTAATATCAAACTTCATGTACATCAAATGGAAGGTTTATTTGTTTCAACATATCAAAATGGGCTAATAAAATCAAACAAGACACATACAATTAATGCACATCCTCCTCTTATACAGTAAATACATATTGTTGAAAGATTTGTAAAGAAAATTTCCCAAATGTTCTTGATCATGTTTATCACCTTAACCTCCAAGAGGATCAAATATCTCATTCTCAAATGTCAGACACTGCAACAAATAAACTGTGGATATGGAAAGACTGTGGCGCAAAATGAACATTTCTGCATGTTGCCATCTTTGATTTGTCAGTGTTTTCATTAGCATAGATGATTTCCTTTTCTGTTTGCAAAGATAGGACATGTATTGATGCTGAGTTGCTCTAATGGTTGAGTGCTGGATGTAACAAGCCAAACTAAAAGCTGCCAGAGATCCTAACTTAAAGAAGGTGACGTGATCTTAAACCATTTCTTCTAGCTCTCCAGGCTTCATGGAGGACTTTGTCTGCCTTTTGTGTTGTTAATAATGTTGAGGTCCAGGTTCTGGGAGGATTAATTCCTCTATGTTAACACTGATTTTCAGTCCAATTGTGTTGTTTTGCAAACCTTCACTTTTCCCACAAGTTCATTCTGAGTTAGGTACCTTTTGTATGCTTGAATGATTTAAAGATCAGTGTTGAGTAACTCAGCAAACATAAAGATTCCACTGGCTGGACTGGATACAAGTACAAAAGCAGCCAACATAAGAAAAGATTGAACACCTTTAGAAAGACTTGAAGAATATTTCCCAAAGAAACTTTAAAAGATTAAAAGAAAGTCTGGCTCCTTTGAAGCAAGATGTAAAAACATAAAGGATAATGCAGCAAAAGCAATTAATCCTTTGGACTGTGTTAGTTATGGAGTGCACTCTTTTAGGACTGGCTTACTTTCCATGGACACAATCAGAAACCTTCAGATTGACATCCGGGGTATCTGAGAATGGGGGGACACCTTTTACTCTCAGTGCTCCCTGATTCCTTCCTAAGCAGGTTTAGGGGGCCTAATCCTATCAGTCATTTTTTCACATGGAGAGTTACTCTGTTTTACTTCTTTTTTATATAAATGTCTGCAAAACAAACTCACAGGCCACTTTCAAATTCACAAAGTCTTGGAAACATTGTCAGAGATTTTGCTCCATATTGACATGATAGCATCACACAGTTGCTGCAGATTTGTCGGCAAATTTTCACCCGTTCCACTATATCCCAAAGGTACTCTGTTGGATTGAGATCTGGTGACTGTGGAGGCCATTGGAGTACAGTAAACATATTGTCATGTTCAAGAATGCAGTTGGAGATGATTTAAGCTTTGTGACATGATCCACTATCCTGCTGAAGGCAGCCATCAGAAGATGCCACAGTACTCTGTGGTTGTAAAGGGATGGACATGGTTACACTCTCAAAAATAGAGGTACGAGACAGGAACATTTCTGTACCTGTAGGTACATTTTTTAGAAATGTTCTCTCAAAAGTACAACATTGGTCTTTATGAGGCCAGAAGTACCTATATACTATGAAAAAGGGTCCAAATACAAATACAAATTTGTACCATTTCAACCCTAAGGGTACCTGCAGCATTGAAAAATGTGCGTAGCTTGTACAATAACTATAAATAGTCCTTCTGTATAAACTATATACAGTCCTTCTAAACAGTACTATAATTATAGTTATTATTAGTTATAATTACAATATTATGATTTTCATAATAATCCTAGTAATCATAGTAATAATTATATGTATAATTATATATGTGTTTGGCCTAATATTTCTATAATAATTATTCATTTATTATTAGCATCTTTGATTGTTGTCATAATCTCTATTTTATTGACTTTTATTCATCATTTTTAATTGGTTTAATTGTGCTTCATACAGCTTGATAAGGTATAAAAATGGACCAAGACTGAAGGGTACAGAAATGTCTTTCAAAAAGGAACACCACCAGCGACAAGCTTTGTACCCGTTTAAGTACAAATTGGTACCTCTATTTTTGAGTGTGAATAATAGTAATAATTATGTATAATTATATTCTATGAGTTAGGTCTAATATTTATATAATAATTATTCATTTATTATTAGCATCTTTGATTGTTGTCATAATCTCTATTTTATTGACTTTTATTCATAATTTTTCATTGGTTTAATTGTATTTTAACTGGTACAGCTTGATAAGGTACAAAAATGGACCAGGACCGAAGGGTACAGAAATGTCTTTCAAAAAGAACACCCCCAGCGACAAGCGTTTGTACCCTTTTAAGTAAAAACTGGTACCTCTATTTTTGAGTGTGTACTATGATTATTATGAAAATTATAATATAATAACTAAAATTATGCCACTGTTTAAAGTACTACTAATTATAGTTATTGTCCAAGCTACACACATATTTCAATGTTGCAGGTAACCTTAGGGTTGAAATGGTATAAATTTGTACTTTATATCACTTTGGACCCTTTTTCATAGTTTAAAGGTACACTTCAGGCCTCATAAAGACCAATGTTGTACTTTTGACAGAACATTTCTAAAAAATGTTCCTACAGGTACAGAAATGTTCCTGTCTTGTACCTCTATTTTTGAGAGTGTACCATCTGAACGCTGCAGCTGAAATCAAGACTCTTCAGACCAGGCTATGTTTTTCTAATCTTCTAATGTCTTGTTTTAGTAAGTGTGTGAATCCAAGTCTCAGTTTCCTGTTCTTAGCTGACAAGGATAGCATCCAGTATGGCCTTCTGCTGCTGTAGGCATGCAGGGATCACCAAACCCAGTCCACAAAGACCACAGTCCTGCAGATTTTAGGTGTTTCTTGGTTCCAATAATCCTCACTCATATTATTGAGTCATTGTGCAGAATTTAACAACAAGCAGTACGAGATCCATTTAATTCAAGTCAAGTGTTGAAGCTGGAAGCATCTGTTGAACTGGGTGTCAAGTACTAGGGCAGGTGATCTCTGTAGCCCATCTACATAAAAGTTCACCATAGTGTGCATTTAGAGATTGTACTCTAAATGTTACTTAAATCCCCTTTCTTCCTTATTCTGATGCTCAGTTTGAACTCCAACAAGTCATCTTAAAGCATGTTTACATGCTTAAATGCACTGAGTTGCAGCCATGTGATTGGCTGATTAGACAATTATATTAACATGCCTTTGATCATATCTGTACCTAATAAAGTGGCCCAAGAATATATACAGAATGATTGTTTTAAGATAGACTAACAATGCTGGCCTACATTTTTTTTTCTTTATCAGTTATTTTCTGTTTCAGCAGCAGCAACAGAAATAATGGGCGTCTGAAGGAATCTTCATGTAGCATATTGCATTGCACATTTCATACACACACACAGACCACAATAATGAAAGATGTGATTTGAGTAATGGGAGTTCTGCCCCAGTAGAGCTTCATGTGATGCCCCTGGCTTTATCTTATACAGCAGAGCAAATACAAGGGGATAAAAAAGGAAGTTACCCATACACACAAAAGATGTGACCATCTCAAAGCCCATCACAACGCCTCTTTATCACAGCTGATGACACATTACACAGTTTATCTAACACAATGGCTGTAAAATACCGTCATTCCAGCCATCCCATAAAGCAAATGGATGCCTTTTGTATCTGTGGGATTCTAATTCTCAGTCTGTGTCATTACATGTCCAGCAAAACCCAGCTTACAATGGTTGTCATGGGCACAATTGATTTGAAACATATAAGTAAGTAGACTACTCCTACTGTCACTGGCTGAATTTTTCTTTCTCCATCTTGCCCACAGCAGGTGTACAAAAAGACATAACTACCATACCAAATTGTACAATTATCCTGCAGTCAAAACAAGGAGGGAAAAGCTGTCTTCCCATTTGCGGCGGTGTCTCATTTTGTCCAACTTCTCTGTCACGGTGAGCATGCCGCATGGATTAAATTGAATGCATATTTTATAATCATTACAAAATCATTCTTAGGGATCTCCATTAGTGCACCTACAGGCGTGCACCATTGATTAAAGACCTCCACAATTTATTCAACAGCCAAAAAAATTACACTAATGATGGCAGTTATATGGAAATCAAGGTTTTAAAGTGGTTCGGCTTCTAAGAGCACCCTGACTAAGCAGAGCAGTGCACGATTTACCTCCTCTAAAATCAACTGGCACTTTGTAATAGGACATAGGTCTTTGTCTGGTGTGTAAAACTACTTAAAAGCACATCATGGAGTGGCTCGAACTGAATACATTTTGTCTTTTTTTCAAAAGGACATCTTTCAACATTGAAATTTGATTTCATTATTCAAATTAAATAAAAAGCATTTGAAAGAGAGGAAATCTAACACATCATGATATACATTCTGTCAGTGGATGCATACACATCTTTATTGCTGGGATGTTTTCCAATCAGAATTTGATTTCCTCTTTTTATAAGGTTGTCCATGATTCCATCAATCACAATGCGGAGTGAGAATGCAGCAACGCCGCGAGAGCTCACAGTTATCATACTGATGCTGCTCTCCTTTTTTCTGCCTTCTTTCAAGTTTCTTCTCTCATCTCTGTCAGAACTTGGTGCAACACAAGGGAATGGATTTTTCTATGAGGTCAAATGTGAGATATCAGGGACTGAATTATTGATGTAGTCCCGCCTGGCCCTTTACAATGGTTTTTCCCAGGTGATGGATTCGTACAAAATTCTTCCATGTTTAGTGTCACAGACTTTGTGCACATACATCACTACTGGACTTTTGCTTGAGATTAATTTAGTTTTGGTTTATTTCATAACGCGTTTGGCATCAGTGGATCCGTTCATATTTAACAGGTAATCAAGGACGATGTGCCTCGATACATACACAGACTTCCATATACACTTTCAATATTACTGATTAAAATATGCAGTGTTAGAAAGTGTTAAGTTAAGGTACTGAATGTTAAGTGTGTCCATTTTATTCGAGGCATGAATCAACAATATTCCTCACCCTGGATTGTACAAGAGAGCCAGGAAAATCAATTCAGGACATAACTAGATTTCTTTCTTTTTTTCCTTTTTTTGGGGAGGGGTTCCTTTTTCTTCAAATGCAACATCTGTCAAACAGACAGACATAAAAATTCAAAACCTGTGATGAATTATACTGAACCTACTGTAGAGGATCTTCCTTGAAATTTCATCTCCTTCTGTTGTGCTTCTTCAAAAAGATACGAGTACACTAAGACTCCTGTAGCTCACCAGTAAAAATCACTTGAATGAAACTTAATGATATGCACTGATGATGGGAAAGATCCTTTTTTTATTTTCCATTTTATTTTTTTTTAATCTATTTTTTTATTATTACAAGCAATATAACTAATTACTGCTGTCATGGTTACAGCACGGTTAGCATCAATGCCGATACCATGCAGCTTGCCACAATAGACTGATTAAGTACAGTGAAGCTATCTTCAGCTGACTGAAGGCATATGGGGCAAAACAACTGCACAGGTGATGATACAGGAAGCATTCAGACCAGGATATTCCAGGAGTCTGAGTTCAGTTGGGTAGGGAATGTCAAGAAATGTTGCACCTTCATTTGGTTTGGTGTTCTTTCACACTGCACTTTCCTCATTCCTTCATTCCTTCATTCCTTCATTTTTAATACAGGTCATTCCAATTCAGGGTGACAGAGTTTATCCCAGCAATTAGCAGGCAAGAGGCAGGTACATCCAGCACAGGTTGTCTGTCTATCGCAGGGCCAACAGAGACAAATAACCACTTACACTCACATTCACTCCTAAGGAGAATATAGACTAACCCATTAACCTAACATGCATGTCTTTGGACTGTGGGAGGAAGCCTGAGACCCACATTTGCACAAGGAGAACATGCAAACTGCACAGAAAAGTCCCTTTGTGTTTATTAAAGTGGAAACCAAAGTAAAACATCTGTCTTCTTGCTTTCATCACGGTCAATATCTTTATTCATTGTCATTTGCAACTTGTTTTTATCATTTTTAGTTTGAAATCTTTAATGTTTTATTCATAATCGATGACAAAAGGCAGCCTTGGCGAAGTCCAACTGTCATACAACTATCAAAGAGCTCAGTCTATACTCCTGGATCGCCGCCTACATGGACATGGTCAAAAACTTTCTCCAAGTCCACAAAACGAATGTAGACTGGTTGGATGAATTCCAGTGCCCTCTTCAAGACCCTGCAGAGGGTGTAGAGTTGGTCCACTGGTCTACAGTTCCAATGGAAAAAAACACACAGCTCCAAAGAATGGAGTGGGAGATCAACAGATGGATCGGTGCAGCATTTGCAGTGAGTGATGCAGATTCTGCATGGGTCTGTCACGGTGAAGAAAGAGAACAGCCAAAAGGTAAGGCTTTCGACTGACTGGTTGATCTATGTTGTATACCTTCACCTATGGTCCCTAGCTGTGACCAAAAGAACAAGAGGCATGTTACAGAAGCCAAGCTGTGGGAATCGCTAAGTCCTTTCCAACATGTTTAGAAAAGCAGGTGAAGTTTCTTATTGTGTAGATATAAGGACCGTAAGCATCCATGGTAACAGGAAAGGAGCAGGAAGCTGCAGACAGGTCAGCAGAAAGGCCGGACTTACACCAACACACACAAGTTTGCACTCCCAGCAACCTTACCCACTAATGTTTCCAATGATCTTAGGAGTCCAGAGAAAGTACTCCTGTTGAGGACATTTGTGCACCTACATGCTATTGCTCCTGAGCATCTCTATACTTACATCTCAAGATTCCAGTGCACAAAGTAAAAGCAGCTTGGTGAAGAGTAGGCAGCCAGTGATTGAAACTGGAAGACAATGACAGTGGAACCTCTTTGCAAATGACCAAGATGGCCAGAAGCTTTCCAGCTCGGTTTTCAAAACAGACCTTTGCACTCTTGCTGCACTAACAGTTTCTCACACACCACTTACATCTCATCACCCCAATCTAACTCTTTTCTTCTCTAATGATCTCCCTTTGTACCTGCAAGTAGCCGAGATAACTCTACACTTTTGCCTCAGTTGGTATTCGCCACATGTAGCACTGTCACTTACCTTCTCTGCTACACATATACAGCCTCACAATGTGAGAGGAATACACTACGCTGGAGGAGTTATGCCACAAGCTGAGCCGTTATTGTATGATTACAATGACTGATTTAGATGCAAATACACAAATCTTTATCGAGAAATAGTAACAACAAAGCAGAGCTTCACTTTACACTGATGTTAAAATAAATAGATAAAAGATAAACAAATGTGCATATGTTAGCGCACAAGTTTGCTGATTAATGTTAGAGCTTCTATTCCAAAAAAGTTGGGGTGCTGTGTTAAATGTGAATAAAAAACAGAATGCAATCAATTGCAAATCTCATTAACTCATATTTCTTTCCAAATGGGTCATAAACAATAGATTGAGTTGAAACTGATACATTTTAACATTTCATTGAAAATATAAGTTCATTTTCAAATTTGATGGCAGAAAAAAAAATTTTTTTTTAAGTTGTAACAGGTTTATGTTCATCATTATGTCACGTTGTCTCTTCTTTAACAACAACGTCTGGGAAGTGAGACCAGTTGTTGGAGTTGCTATAGTCTGGTCTGATGAAGGATTGTAGCTGCTCAACAGTCCTGAGAAATTCATAGCCAGTTTTATTTTTCTTACTTGATGCGCCAACTGGTTTCTACTGGTGAAAGGTCTGGACCAGTTATACATCTGCACTCTTCTGCAAAACCATGCTGTTGGTATGGATGCATTATGTGGTTTAGCATTGTTTTGCTGGAATACCCAAGGCCTTTCCCAGAGGAGATATTGTCTAGATGGGAGCAGAAGTTGCTCTAAAACCACTTTCTAGCTGCCCACTCCATGGGCACTACTATAGCCCCATGCCATACCATGTTACCAGTGAACAACTGTCCACTGATAACAAGCTGGGTAGCCCAGCTCCTCTTCAGTCCAGCTGACCAAGGCTTCAATGGTTTCCAAAAAGAATTTCAGATTTTGATTCATCTGACCATAGAGCAATTTTCCGCTTTGCCCCAGATCATTTACAATAAGCTCAGGTCCAGAGAAGATGACAGCATTTCTGGATTATGTTCACATATGGCTCCTTATTTGCATGATACTGTAGAGCGTTACCTGCATTTGTGGTTTGTGCAGTGAACTGTGTTCACAGACAGTGATTTCTGGAAATGTTCCTGAATGAAAGAACAAGATTTCCTAGAAAAATTATATTTAGCCTAAAAATAATTTTAACGGATTTGATAATGGCATTATATTTACGTCTATAAGCCAATACCCGCCGCCATTGCAGGTTGCCAAATACGATCTCTGTGTGGAAACGATATTTTGGGCACAGTTAGGCTGGTACAGGGGGGAACAGTGGAGATTACGAGTGAAGCAGCTGCTTCAGAGCCCTGGAGATATTGTTATCTGTTTCTGAGAAGGAGTAACCTGAGAAAAGCAAAACTTGGAGTAAATTTAGGTGAAGACTTCACTAAATGGACCCATATAAACGTTTTCCACAGCATCAAAACACGGAAACGGCGACTTTCGTCTTGGATTGGTAAGCTAACGTGTTTGCTAACATGGCTAATGTAATTGGCTGGAAGTCATGGCATCACAAGCAGCACTTGGAGTAAAATACACCGAACTGCCAATCAGCCCATTTGTGAAAGCTAACTTTGCCATGTAGCAGAGACACCCAGGGAAAAAGGAAACATGAAGCTATAATTTAACCCCTTCGGAGATATAGGCAGGCTGGGGAAACTGAAATATATGGTCAAAAACCTCAAAAAATACGAATTTAATGCCAGGGGCACTTTAAGTGACTTTCTTGAGGCAGCAAAAACAAAGTTCTTTCTAGAAGGACTTGGGAAACTTTACAAAAACGTGTCTACAGGTATGTGTGTGCGAGGAGCGGTGTCTGTCAAAGCCTTACATAATGTGTTGCATAGATTTCTGTAGGCTACTTTCTCACTGTCCCTGTCAGCTGTTCCTCTGAAATACCTGTTCCACCTTGGCGAACTTTTTGCATCAGAGGAAAATGGCAAGAGGGACCCAACTGCAGTCACGATACGTCGCCATGTATCCAATCCACGCCAGAAGTCCGAAGTGGAAGTTTCTTCTTCATGTAACTTACAAAACTATAACCCTAACCCTGACCCTAACCCTAACCATCCGACTACACCACACGCATCTGGGTTGCAAGGCGCAGATAGACTCTTGGTGGTGTTTAACGAACTTCCTCTTGAGACTTCCTGTATGGATTGGATTTATGCCGGCGCCCTTGTCGGCCATTGTAACTGCAGGAAGGCACTCTTGAAAATGGCAGCTTTCCGCTTACTGGTTTTACCAATTAGCCACGCCCACTTCTAACAGATTACACAATAGCTGTCAGACACAGCCCAAGAAAAAAGTGTGTCGAGAACAAGCAGCGAGAACTGCCAAATCAGCACTGCTAGAAGAAAATTATGTCCTTTTATTCGTTTTTTTTTTTTTTTTTTGCTGCCCTGGGAGGAAGAACAAATTTCTCTTCTCTTGCCGAGTATATACAACTTTTAAGCCCCAAGTCCCGCGTGAGAGATTGCTTTTCCTCAGTTTATTTGCAATTCCACTTCCACTATCGCCTACTTTTTCAACTTCACTCTCAAATGTATACAAAGCAAAATATAATGTAAATGATCACTTCATGTATATATTGTCATTCATTTTATCCTCTTTGCAAACAGCTACCTTTTATGATAAGTCTGGGTTAGCTGTAGTCAACACATTTTTCACAGTTTGACTTGTAGCATGACATAATCATGCTTGTGTTTGGAATATTAATCTCTTCACTTTATGGTGAACTAATCATTTTGTACTACAATTCTAATTTTAATCTACATTTCGCCCCAGAGTTTACTGAAAAGCCTTTCAGTGGCACCACATCTGCAGTGTTCAGGTGCTGGATATCGATCAACACTGACCATCATTCATTGCTGCCTGTCTCTTTGAGGCTACTAGCAGCTTTAGTGCTAACGTTAGCTGCTTTTTACTGTGATTTCTCTTCTTTTTTTTTAAGGCAATGCATATTACTCCTTCATGTTTCAACTGTGCTCTGATACATCACCTCCCCTGCCTGAGCAGCAATTACTTTCAGGTATTCTGTCATGTCATAGCCTATCAATGTCTTGGACTTGAAAAATCTGCTTTAAGACTGCATGTTTATACATTTGCATAGTTTGACATGAGGTTTTTCATACTTCTTGAATAAAGCCTGAAAGCTCCCGTTTCACTTTGCCATTTATCGTAAGCCATTTATCATAAGTGTTGTCTTGAATGAAAAGGTTTTCTATCTTTTATTGTTTACGGAACAGATATATAGTATTCAGTATGGGAGGACTGGAGATGCCTTTTTGACCCTGATGTAAATGACACTCCAGCACAAGTGTGTCCTTCATCCCTAACCGTCACGCTTGCTGCTTCCTTCCCATCATCCCGCAGCAGACGAATGTCATACGGTGAAATGTGAGCGGCTGTATGAGATTGCAGACCTTGGCATCGCTTCTGATAACTCTTAAATATGGAGCAACTGAACGGTGTTGTTACCTTTTTTGTGCACCCCTCAGTCCCGTGCTGGCCACCAGCACTAGTGGTCCATAGAAGAGAATAACAAGATAGCTTTTTTGTTGTTTTCAGAGGCTCTGAATTAGATTTTTTTTATGTTTCATGTTAAATTTTTACAGAGAAATGTAATGGAGAATATTTGTAAAGAGAAACTGTCTTTTCATTTGCAGCCAACTGATTGTGCACAGACAATGTATACCCAGAGCCTGCTTTACAATACAGAAATACTAATTTCCTCTCAACCTTGGAGCATCCATCCCTTTTAGGTGCATTTGTCTGAATAAAAGCAAACTGGCTTCTCTAGATCATGAGGACATTGCAGCCAATTTGGACTCTTTAATGCTGTCCAGTTTCAGCTAGCACTGTTAAAAAATATGCCACAGGTCCAGTTCTACAGCAGGGGACAAGCTGGTAAGCATGATTGGGACCCGCCATTTTTACACATGATGTTGCATTTTATTATGTTTACATCTAAAATGTTTCCATGGCAGGAGGATAACTTTTTACCTCTTTTATAGCTTTCTTACTTGTCTGACTCCAGGTTATGAGGGGAGCCAGTTTAGGTGATCAGGATTACTACACACATGTGTAACTGTACAGGTAATACATTTGAAATCATTTTTACAGCTTGACAAAATAATCATCCATCAATCAACGAAATTTCATTTCTAAAGTGCTTTTCAACAACCACAGTTGATCAAGGCTGTAAACAGTGATAAAAAGCAAGAGTAAAATGTAGTACATAGAAATGTGTAGCAGTGCATTCCACATGTGATACCACTCCAAGGTGTCAAAGGCTGATCTAAATCATTTGCATTCCAGCGTAGACTTAAAGAAGAGCAGGTCTATGATGGAGTGAAATTCTAGGGGCAGAGATTTCCACAGTTTCGGCCCCTCCACTGCAAAGGTACGATCACCCCACCTGGACTATGGGACCACCAGCTGGTGTTCAGAGGAACGCAGAGCTCTGCTGGGCTGGTGAGGGGTCAGCATAGTGCTCAGGTGGAGAGGTGCAAGGCCATAGATGGGGAAAAAAAAAGAACAAAAAGTAGGATTTTAAACACTAATCAATAAAGAGATAAATCAGGATATAATTCCCTGACAATTAGTATTACCGTTTCAGATTTTAATTATCGTAAAATCGTAATAATCATACTTTGAAAACTCACAGTGATGCTGCTCATAGCCAGGAAAAGCAGCAGCATCAGTCCCTCAGACACAGTTTGCATGTTTTGACTCTAAAAACATGGCGGAAGGAACCGCATGGAAGCTCTGTAGATTTTTTTTTCCCCATTCTAAAAGGATGAAGTCTAAAGTCTGGATGTTTTCTGGATTCTTTTTAAAGATGCTGGGAGGAAACTTTTTTTTTATTTATTTCTGTTATTTTAATGTTTCTGCTACATTTAGTTTGGTAGTGTTGCTGTGGTATGAACATTTGATTTCTACTAAGGTAATGAAACAGTTAAAGTTAACTTTCTGGACCAGGTCTTCTGAAATCTGTCAGACTAGATCAAGTCTTGAGCTCTGAATGTTTTCTCTTTGCTCTGAATTCTTGGTTCTTATCTACAATATTGCATAAAAGCGAGGGACCCTCTTATGGTCATACGATGCATCTTTGATGCACATTTATATGTTTGATGTTTACATGTTATGCCAACAGAAAGTCTATTGTGCTTGTTACTTTTTTTATTATTTACACTTTTTGAAAAGATTTTCGTGTGTGTATAAGAACGTTTTGAACATTTTGAGCAGATTTCACCAACATCGCGATAATATCAATGACCCGAGATCATTTTGGTCACAATAGCTGTGACCTGAAATTTTAAAATCATCACATGCCTACTGGATTCTGACCTGAACTGGCAGTTAGTGAAGAAAGTACAGGACAGGACGTGCTTGTGTTTATAAGATCCAGATACCTAATTGTTTGTAGATCCATTTTGAGTTATGTAAATGTATAAAATGTCTTTTTATAGGTCATTATGTTATCATTTTAATGGTCCATCCCATTTGAGATCACATTGTGCTGTATGTTGCACGTGGACCAAATTCAGTTTGACCCGCAGATTCAAAGTCTAACTTTGTCATTTCCTGACTCGTTTGGGACAGTGAGATTTATTATACACACTTTTGTAGCTGTCACTGCCCAGGAGCGGCCTGAGGCTGAGAAACTGCTCTTCAAAACTTTTGGTTCGAGGAAGCAGTGTGACGTTACGGCTAACACACCGCGTCACATGCTAGCAAGCAGATATCAACACAGCACCCATTCTCTGGTGCACAGCTGCTGATTGAGAAAAAATATGTAAGAGAGATTTATTGGAGGAAGAGAAGAAAAGACAGAGAGAAAGGGACAGAACAAGACTGAGCATGGGATTGACTTGCAGGCTGGAGAGAGCTCGGAGTACAAGATGGATGCTGAATTAGCCCTTGTTAGAAAATCTGCCAAAAGTTTGGTAGTGCCTCTGTAAAAAGACAAAAACAGAGCTAAAAGATCATTTTTACTGCACCCACACCATCAAACAGCCAAAATCACAACTTCAAGAAGTCATATATTGCTCTGCATTGTTTTACAAAAGAAAAAAACATAAAAACACATGACTGAAAACATAAAGAAATATTTGCCTTTTTTTGTTCTATTGTTTTAGTCCAGGCTAAAATATTTGCTGTAAACAGACAATCAATTTTAGTGATTTTGCAAACAATTATCAGCTAGTCAAAATGTTCATTTCTGCATTAAAAATTGAACAGTTCCCCATCGGTGCTTGCTTACTGAGCTAATACTTTTTAAAAAAAAACAAACAAATTCTTAGTTGTTTTTGGTTTCTCCTTCTGCACACAAGCTTCTCAACTCACTCTCATAAGGTCAAAGCCCGGGGCAGGACTACTGGAGTGTGTGCAGAGCACCGAGGTCAGTGTGAGGCTAGAAGAACGTACTCTACAAATGCAGGAGAAAGTTAACTTCCCGCTGAACTACCTGGGTGTCACACTGACTTTAAGAAATTTGACTCAGTTGGATTTCAGTTAGAAAAACCAAGTTTATGCATTCAAAAGTCTGCTTTTATTTTTGACGTAAGACTGGGATTAGCGTTTCTATCCAGAGTGTGAACCTCTATAGGTCAGCAAAATTATTTCTAAAGTATGGCTATTAATAAAATACCAAGCAAAAGTCTGTGCATTTCTTTCTACTTTGTATTCAAGCTGCCAAACTTTGCTGTAATCTTTAAAAGTATTGTCGAGCAATAATTCTTTAGTCCTTCTGAGGTTCACTTGAAGGGATATTCACTCATTTTTCCACTTATTTTCAGTCAAATCTGTGTGTCTGACTATTTACAAAGGCATATTTTTTGTTTTTATGTTTGTTTTCTCAAGAACCCATTTCAAATTGGATCTTTAGGCACTTTTGTTATCAGCAGCCAGTTCTAAAGACACATAATTTGTTCCAGTGTTTTATAGTTAGATCAAAACACTGCCAAGAATAACAGTTATATCTTTGCACCGACCATGTGAGTCTTGAAGCTGACAGGTGTAAAATACCAGCTGAAAACTTGTCATATTTCCGCTTGGCGTGCATTGTGTCCTTAGAAAAACTGCAAAAAATTGAACAAATCGAGGACAAAAGAAGAAGTGGCAGGCCTGAAAAGAAAAATATCTGCTGTAGGTGAATGGTATCTGAAAACAAGGCTCCTAAGAAATAAGAAATATTCAGCCAAGCCCTGACACACGACCTTAGAGGTGCATCTGGAGCTTTAGATGATTCGAATCAAACATGCTGCCAGTTCACTCCTTCAGGCTACCGAACAGCTTGTGTCAGCACATCAAGACCTAATGCCAGCCAGTCAGATTACCGTGAATTTGCAAATTATCTTGAACACTGCTGACAATAGAAAATTCTTGATGATGGCTTTAGTGAGAGGAGACAAAGCTGCAAACAAGTAAACCGACAAAGCTATCCTGAGGCTAAGACCCACCTGCAAATCCGGGGGCTACAGAAATGCCAAACATGTCAGTGAAAGCTAATAGTTCCCTCTTGCAACAGCTTTAAAATAAGCACATAAGTCTGCAATGGAGAAGTGAGCAAAAGGACCATTGAGGGTGCACTGTCCCAGAAACCATTAGGGCCCTGCTGAGTCAGAGTTTTTGATCCAGAAGTCAGTGCTGAAAATTAGTCAGATTATAACACACGAGCTCTGGGCATCATCAGTCTCTAAATTACCCAGCTCACCTTAATATCCCCACATGCACCAGAGCAGGTCAAAATTAAGTTGTGCTAACAATAAATAGTACATTGCAAATGGTTCTGCAGAAGCGTGAAATAGATATCGATCCGTGTGTGTGCTTCTGTTTTCTTCAGCATTTTATTCCTACCAGAGGAAGGTAATTATCCTCCGAGTCTATTCACATTTTCTTTCATTTTATAACAAGTATACATTCACACTAAATGAAAAAAAAAGAAACTCATTTGAAAGGTTTGTTGAATTTTATGCAGAAACTTTTGAGTAAGTTTAGAGAGGGGAACAAACATGCTCTCAAATCAAATGTCAGAGTGTTTAGTGTCCAACTACAGACCCCACTGTAGACAGAGTGCCTCAGTCTTTTTCCTCCTTTTCTCTGGAAGGCAGAGATAGTCGACATCGAATTCACAACAGGCCCCCTGCTCTCCGTGCCCATTGTCATCACTGTGCATTTTCTGCAGATGATGAGAACACAATGCCTCTTGACCCAGTTAGGCCACATTGTGGGATTGCTGCTCCACGCTGGCAATGACATTTAGAATCACAATTCTCATCGTCGAAGGATCTGAACCATGACACAGCCCCATAAGTGAATGGTCAAAACAACCTCTTCTCCTTTGGCATTTTGCTTTTACAAGACACAGCTACTCCAGAAAAACAATTTAGCCTAATTTATAAGCCAGAAGAATACAAAATAATCATGCTTACTGCATGCTGCAGAGCAATTTTGTTTTTAACTGCACAAACTGAGGTTTAATGCAAAGTGGAAAATCACCTTAGTGAAGAAATATTAGTCCTAAACATTTGTAGTCCTGATATGTGTGGGCACTGGATGAAAAGATAAGGCTATGCAATTTCTATTGAGTCTCATTTTTCTCCTGTTCGCGTGAGATTTTAAGGTTCTTTTACTGGTTTTTATAACTCTTGATAGTCTAAGGCCTTCTTATCTTTCCAGACATTCTTAACAACTATGAGCTCTCAGGTTCTCAAGTTGACTTGTACAAACACCAAACGCTTCCACAAAGACTCAGCATGAGTTCACTTTTAATTTTTATGCTCTAAATCAGTGAATCTCAACCTTTTTTATACAAAGTACCCCTTATGAAATATATTTTAAGGCTAGTGCCCCCTATACAGCAAGTATTTTTGGTTGAAAATATTTTTAAAAAAATAATAATAATACAGCACTCTGTTATTTTTGTATGGGTTATTTAACTGGAACTGTGCAAAGCAACGGTGATTTCACCTTCTTTGACCCTTGGTCTTTTTCTTTTCAGCCAGATTTCTATTATCCTTCAACCGCATCTCCATTATTTGCGTTGTCAAGGTGACAGTGATTGACAATTGATGTCATTTGGTTCATAACATTTGGGTCAAATTATGTCAGTATGTGAAGGACAGTTTTTATTTTGTTTTAGGATAATGAAATAGTATAAAACTAAGTTTAAATTCAGTTTACAAACGTACATTTACATAAGTTGAAATCTTTATCGAATAAATTACACTGAAGGAAATTTTTGTTTTATAAAAATATATGTACATAGATATAAAAAATTTCACATACCCCCTGGAATGCCTCAAAGAACCCCCAGGGGTGCATGTACCCCCATTTGAAAAAAAGGGCTCCATATTATTGAACAATCTGCCCGAGGACCTGAGGATGGCTGAAACTGGAAGTTTTTAAGGCCAAGCTCAATTTTTGTCTTTTTACCCTGGTTTTTAACTCAGTGTGTTTCTTACTTTCATCAAATGAGATTAATTAATTCACTCTCCCTGTTTTGATTCAATTTATTTCCTTATTTCTATTTGTTCTTAACATGTTTAATTATGTACTTATTACTTTAAACACAACCTGTGTATTTAGCTTTTTCTCGTCTGGTTTGATTGCATTGATTTCTGAACTCATTTACATATACTTTTATACTTGTTCTTATTAATTCTTTTGTTTCATTATTATTATTATTATTATTATTATTATTATTATTATTATATAGTTTTTCAACCATTTATCTTCTCTTTGTTTAAGGGTTTATTTGATTTGATTACTTTTAACTCTTATTCAAACCTACATTTTCCAGCATTTTCCTCCTATGTTTTCTTGTTTCAATGTGATTAAGTGTTTGCTTTTAATTCAGATAATCTATGGGTATGTGTTAGCTTGTTTTTCATTCCTAATTTGATGTTAAAATTATCTTAATTTGATACTTGATTATTGCTGGTATTGTGTAAACCACTTTGTGCTGCCTGCTGGTATGAAAAGTGCTGTATAAATAAAATCTGATATGATTTGATTTGAATTTAAGGAGGCTATCATCTCAGAGAGCTTTCCTTGTTATATTATAAAGGTGTCCTTGTGGCGCACCTTGTTATAGGTGGAAAAGCTTCTTTTATCAGAGCTAACTGAAAAACTTTCATTAATTTTTCATTTGGCCCTTAGAGATAATATTAGTCTAATTTGGTAAAGAACAGAGAAAGACGACATCCATCAAAATGGCTTTTAGCAGAACACCAGCAGTTTTTAGCAGATGGAGAGATAAAATGAACAAATTTCATTCAAATACCACCAAGAAATTTATTTCTCCAGTTTTTGTTTTGAAGCGCAAATAAAGTAACAGCTCTGATGACTTTTTAATGGATTGTAGATGTTTGGGCTGATGCTTATTTGCAACAAGCACATAAACACATAAAGCATATCAATATACACTAACATGAAAAAGCAAGCATAGCCTTTTTTAATTCTAGGTTTTATGTATCATGGCATAAAAGATTTTTAAAAATCTTCTGGTTTGTACACGTTTTAAATTTAAGTAAATGCAATTTCAGATTTGCATAACACACCATGTGTTTCTACTGTATATTTTAGGAAAAACTGAGCTAAAATGAAGAAGCTGTGTGGGGAAAACCTGGACACACTCTTCCTGCTTCCATAGAAATCAAGGATAAGAAGCAGCCAGGAGCTACTAATCAAGTACACTTAATTAATTGGTCATCTGTAAGTGTGATCACCTCCATCAAAGCAAAGGTTTTCACAGTTTGCTGGTCCGAAGGATTTTGCTGTGTTAACACAATGCCAAGGGGGGAAAGGCAACAGCAATTATTCTGGAGAGGCAATTATCACTGCCCATTAGTCTCATAATGGTTATAAGGCCATTTTCAAACTATTTAGAGTCTATCATTCTTTAGAGATCATTCACAAGTGGAAAACATTCAAGTTAAGTGGCAAGCTCGACAGGAGTGCTCCGGCAAGTTTACCCAAATCTTAGACTGTGTTCAAAGCAAGTGCATTAAGCGAAGGTCTACATCTCAGACTGCCTCAGTTAGTATGTTAAATATTAAAGGTAATGACAATAAAAAGCTTGACAAGGATGGATGTTTGAAAAGCTTGCCAGGAAAATATTTCTCTCTAAAGTAACCATGTTCTTCAGTTGTTTTTATTTCCAGATTATATCAATCTCAAAACTCAGGTAATCATTTTTAGCTGCTGATTGATGATAAGTTGGGCATGCTCCTTTCATCGTCTCTAGTTTATTAAAATTCTGCAGCTTGATCCACAACTGCTACACTGTCAGATTTCATTTCAGTTATAAAATCCTGGTGCTCACCTTCAAAGTCTTTAATAGCCTCGCTTACAAAAAAAAAAAAAAAAAAAAACTCTCATGCTTACTGACCCGGTATGTGCCTTTGGGACCGTAGAGATCAACAGATGGTGCCCTGCTAACTTTTCCAAGGTAACAGTTGGTGAAAAAGGGCAAATGAGCCTTTAACATTAGAGCCTCATCATGTGGATGCCTGCTCACTGAGCTCAGGCACACCAAGGTTGTAATTACGTTAAGGCAAGTTTATTTGTGGCACATTTCATACACAAGACAATTCAAAGTGCTTCACATAAAACATTAAAAATTACTGCAGCAGGGTACATAAGAAGAATTTGAGATGTATATCAAAAGCAAACAGTTTTTTTCCGCCCCCCATCAAAGGCTAAACTGGCATCTATCTCGGATCATACCTGTACTGTGAGCTCAGTCCAGCCAGTGAAAGACAGTGTTATCTCGACTCTTGCTCTGTCCCTTCCTCTCTTTACCTGTCTTTCCCATAATGTTTCCTTGCGTTTCTTTACCGAATCCGACATGATGCGCACTCAAAACACCTGCTGTGTTCATATCTGGTTCGTATCCGTTTGCTAGTGTGACGCGGCACACAGCCAATAGTCAGCTGCAACGTCACAGCCGCGTTTCAGATGGAAAAGTTACATAGTGCAGTTTCTGAGCCTCGGGACGCAACTGGGCAGTGGTGGCTCGAAAATGCGCATAAGGAATGTTAGTGTGCCATCAAAACGAGCTAGAAGCACATATTTTTAAGGTGTGAAAGTTACGCTGTGGGTCTTTAAGAAATTTAAGAAATCAAGTAGAGATGGGAAAAAGCTAAATAAAATAGTACAAAATCCAAGAAATAAAATAACAGCTGTTTTATTAAAAGGCGGTGACAAACTTAGATTTGAAACTGCTGAGCATTTTAGCAGATCTGCAGTTTCCGGGGAGTTTGTTCTACATGAGAGGAGCAGAAAAACTCAACGCTGTCTCTCCGCGTGTAGCTCTGAGTCTGAGCACAGAAATTAGACTAGACCCTGATTTGGTTGGTTCATAACGAATTAGGAGATCCTGAAGGTATTTTGGCTCTAAACCATTCACTTTTTTGTAAACTAGACTGGATTTTGAAGTCAATTCTTCGACAAACAGGAGGCTAGTGTAAGGATCTGAGGACTGGAGTTATGAGATTCACTTGCTTGGTCTAAGTATGGACTCACGCTACAGTGTTCTGGACTAACTGCAGCTGTCAAATGGACTTTTTATGGAGACCTGTATGACAGCATTACAGTCGTCTAGTCTTCTAAAAATAAAAGCATGGACAAGTAGTTCTAAATCCTGCTGAGACATCAGATCCTCCATCTGTAATACTCAATACACAACAACAGTGACTTTTAATTGTCTTAATGAAATTCAGGTCTACTCACAGATTTCTGGTTTTGCTATTAATTTTTAATTATCTGTTCAAAGCAAAGAGCTAACTTTTAATTTTTCTTCTTGTGATTTGACAGGCTCAAGTCAAGATTCGATCCAATCTGTTGGTTTCCTCAGCTAGGCTACGAATTTGACTTGAATTTCACTGTCTGTTTAGTAGCCTGTTCTGATTCTCTGTTCTTTGTTGTTTTTATAGTTTTAAATTACTTTGCTCTTTATTTTCCATTATTTAACTTTGCATTTAATGATGTTTTACTTTGTTGTCTCTTTCTCTGTTGCCCCTGCTGTAAGGCACTTTGTGTGTCCTTTGGGTATTGTAAAGGGCTATATAAACGTGGCAAGGTGCGCAACGAGGGCTCAGGCAAGATTTGACCCCCAGACTCCTGGGTGAGAGCTATGTGTGCTAACCAGTCAGCCAAAGGGACATCCCTGAGGCCAAGCCAGGGTGCACGATCAATCGGAGGCATAGTGACAGGACAGTCAAATGCCACATAAATAACCCTGAGTTTATTTTATTTGATCTAAGGTGACATTGTCATGAATTGGCGCTACACAAATAAGGTTGAATTGAAATTAATTGAAAATTGTATTCTTGGTCTCCAAGAAACTGTTTTCATTTAACTGAGGAAAGTTTGGGCACATCCAATCTTTAGTTTGATCAATGCGTTTTATCAGAGTTTGGATTGGAGTACAGTCTCCTGGTGAAATGGTTATGTAAATCTGTGTTATCAGCATAGTTGTGGTAATATGCAGTATTTTTTTTCTTTCTTTTTTAATAATTTGAGCAAGTGGGAGCGTGTAGAAGTTGAATGGCAGTGACCCCAAGATGGAACCTAGGGGAATTCCACAGCTTGTTTTTGTTCACTCTGATATATAGATATCTATAGACACAAAGTAATCCCTGTCATTTAAACCTTAAATACTTCATAGGAACTTTCCCTTTTGAGAAATGCTTTGGGAAAAAAAAAAAAAACACCTGGCATGAGATGAACATGCTTTAAGTTCTTGCAAAGATGGTTCAACTAACTAACCAGATAGTGTACTTATTTTTTCCCACACATTTCTTTTGCATTTTGGCTTGGTTTTTGTTGAAAAAATAGTGCAACAGTTAAGGCTACGTTCACACGGACACAATCAGAAGAGAAGACGCAAAAGTGGCATTTCGTCTTTATCCATTTATCTGCGTTTATACGAGCATCGTCATGAAGAAATCTGCGTGCATACGAAGACGCAAGTGTGTATGGAATTTGATTGGATATGCACGCCAGGCCATTAGGTGGTGCTGTGACAGAGCTCCACCATGTCCGTGTGCATGCGTCCAATTGTTCGCCTCTGCTCGCTTCAAGATCAAAACAACTATGGCGGCAGCGAGGAGGAACAATATTTTATTTGTGTGGACAGATAAGGAGGTAGATGTACTTCTCCAAACGACATTGTTGTTTATCCTGTATTGTGTAACATCACGCACATGCAATGTGACCACGGCGTCAGCAGGTCTGTGGGTCCACCATCATTTCTGCGTTTTGGACCGTGCAGACGAGGGCGCAACAGCGTTGCATCCTCAGGAATTCCACTTTGGAATGAGTCTTCAGATTTTTGCATCTTCAACCCAGAACAACGCCGTTGCCGTGTGAACGAAAGGCACTTCTGATTAAATATTTTGCCATTTTTACCCGCAATCATCCTCGTGTGAACGGCTCTTACGTGTTGTATTTTGTTCATCTGAGGTTGTATTTACTTAAAGACTTGGTACCCACCAAACAACCAACATCCAACGTTATTATGGCTAAATCAGGTCAGTCCATTGAAGTCTTTGTTTAGCCCCCCAAAATAAAAAATTGGACATTTGGGCCTCGTTTATACATCCAACATGGACCAAATTTGGCCTGAAAAAAATACGTTGAAATTTTGGCCATGTTTAGACATCTGACATGGACCACATTTAGACCAAAGTAAACCTTAGCTCGGCACAGTGGACGACTTTTGGGAAAAATCTAATAAATGTGCTTTGCATACTGTCTGCTGCTGGTTTCACATTAACTCCTCATTATTATACAGTACCACTTCCGTACCGTTGAATTATCATTTTAAAACAGAATGGAAAAGTTGACGATCAGCTTCTCAAGTAGTTATTGTCAAATAATGTCATGGAGAAAAAAAAGTGAAATAAAGAATTAGGTGTGTTTCAGGAAACTCCTATTACAAATCTATTTTAGTTTTTTTTGTTTTGTTATTTAGGCTGAAATTAATTTTTAGATTTTCCTCTATAGAAATATAATTTCACCATCAGATTATGTGCCTACAGCAACTTTATAGACCCTGTAACTGACCAGCATTGTTTGAAAAATTTGTACAAACACACAACACAGACTTACTAATGCTATTCTTTAATTTCAGAAACATTGGGCACCTTAGAAAAAATAAATCCTGAAAGTGGAGAGACGTCCATCTTCAACATGACTGGGCATGACACAGTGAAGTGGTTAGCACTGTTGTCGCATAGTTGGAGAGTTGCTGATTTGTGCTGGTGGGTCCACATGTTCTAGTGATGTGTAATCACTGGATGAAATGGGGGCAGTAAAATTCCCTCATCTCTTTGTGATACAACGAAGACCTCTTCAGCATAGCTTCTGCAGCCCTCCACTGGAACATGTGGGTGTGGACTGTGGAGGGACTTTTGTATAAAAGTCTACATCATGAGAAAAACACCTTCCCACCTTTCGCTTTTCAACCAAATCACTACGTTATTATGTACACTCATTGCACTTGAAGAATACTGAAATAGTTTTTCATACACGGTGTTTGAAGTAAAGCAGTACGGTCACATTTCTGCATAGTCTAAGCCAGTGTTTCTCAACTCCAGTCCTCAGGACCCACTGCCCTGCATGTCTTCGATGTGTTCCTACGCCAACATACCTGATTCAGATGAATGAATTTTCTCATCAAGTTCTCTGCAAGTCTGATTCAAAGTAGGGTTGCATAGAAGACATGCAGGGCGGTGGGTCCTGAGGACTGAAATTGAAAAACATTGATCTAAGCGGTTAAAAAAAAAAAAAAAGTCTTAAAGGCATCACAACAGCATCCTGTATATTCCTCTGACTGAACCTCTCTCTTGTAATTATGTTGCATGTTTTAGTCCTTTATAGTGTTCTTCAGGGATCAATCTGGGCTCTTCTTCATGTTTGAAATGTAGTTTTGTATTGTATCAAAGCACTGATGGAAATAAAAAAATGGATTCACAACTTCATCTTTTTTAAAATTGAGGGGAAAAAGAGCTACAGGCAGTGGGCACAAACCAAGTGAAAGCTCTCCAGATTGTGAAAATAAAAGTGAAGTAGGAAAACTATGCAAATCAATTTGTGGGCTTCAACTTGGCAAAGCGTATGAAAAATGAACCTTTTCTTTTTCAGGCAGGTAATAATTTCTTTCGTTCTGAAAGCCACTATGTTGGCAAGGACCGGTGTCTTTTTACCATTCTATTCAAAAAAGCAGTTCATTTCTGTGTCAAGCTGCGCCTGGTTTTACTCTTGCAGTAGCTACAGTATAATGAAACCATCTCAGATATTACTTTATTTTTACACAGTGAAAGGCTCTACATTGGGACTTTGGTAGGTAGCACAGAAAGTAAAAGGTCATGACTCATATTTTCCTCACTGTAACATTTTCATAAACAATAGTTTGACATATAAATGGTAAGTTTTTGAGGAGCAAAGTGAAGTCTGGCCTTATGTGTATCAGAGATGTGGTCAGGGAAATTCATATGTGTGGCATGTCTGCAGGACCAGCTGGTTTCCTTTATTTCTGACCTTAGCATTTTGGTGGCTCCTATGGTTGAAAATGGCTCTGCACTAAGAAACCACTTTATTAAGTCTCTTTTCCAATATACCGTTACTATAGAGACACATATGGTATTCATTCCTTTCACTCGGTGCAGCTTGTACCCAGTTTTGAGCCTTTTCCAGGTTTTAATCACATTCCATATGATATTAACATGATTGTGTGATGGAGCCAAATAGATTTTTAAAAGCAGGGAATTTTCAGAAACTTGGATAAGCTGTTTACATACCTCAGCATGCTGACTTAAATTGGAGTGTTGTGTTTGTAAAAGCAGCAGAGCAAATCCAGGTGTCTAAAAGCAAAATAACATTCAGATTTGCACAGAATGCCAGTGTGTTTGGGTATGTGTGTGAGTTTGTGTGTGTGCGTAAATCCAATCATTGTGAAATTATGGCCTACAGGAAGCAAAAATGATTTATGCATTGAGATCTTTCAAGCATTTTGGTCCTCATGTAAAGGTTTTTTTTTTTGGTGAATGGTGGTACTGTAGAACCCAAGATTTCATGTTTTTTTTTTTATATGGCCATTTGATTATTTATATCCTCGTTAAGATGCACCCTAATCCTGTTTTCCATTTGGACTTGCATGAACAAGAATATCTCAGCATTTGTTGTTGACCACGTTTGCCTATCCAACAGTTGGCCTTCATATCAATAGTTACAGAGCATAGAGGAGCGTTATCCTTCAGCCTATTTCAAACTGATGCCTTATTATCTGCAGCAGCAAAGCACAAGGTGAGTACAAATGTATTGATTGTTGATACGGCTGAACACCACGACTCAAGGGAAAGGGTACAGAAGTGCGATTTCTAATGCGTGTAGACATATGCAAGAATTGGAATGTTTTCAGACTGTCAATGGAAAGCAAACACAAATGTATGTATATTAAGATGTTGGGAGTCCTATATTTTGCTGTGTAGAGGTATGAGGGGGTGTAGCAGAATAATTTGTGTTTGGCCAAGAACACAAAGGAACATGTTTGGTGTATGAACAGACACACATAAACCGTAATGAAAAGAACATATTTCATGCAGCGTTGACCTCCATCTAGTGGCAGAACCAATTCAGCTCAAAATGCATTGAGATTAATGATGAGTCCCTGCAACGCTGAGGAGACAAGACAGTGTGTGGAGTCAACTGTAGTGAATTTAATGCACACTTGTGTTCACAGAATGTGGCCCCTTCACTGGAAAAAAATGAATAAGAGCAAAATTGTGATATTGGACAATGTAGCTTGCAAATTATACAACATCTTCACAATTATTACCAATATTTAGTGTTTGTCAGGATTAAACTGGCAGAGAAAAACAGGATTTCTTCTCTAGCCTTTCATATCTTATAAATATTTATTTAATTTTTGTAAAAAATGGAAAATCCCATCATAAACTACCATTTTATCACTTGGGGGATGATTATTTTCCAAAACCATTACCAGTATGTTACAAATTGAATTCGCAGTTCCCATGTGCAATACACATGGCAACTGCGATCATAAAGGAGGGTGCATACAAAGAAATGTTTTAATTAGAGTGAAACTAAATTTAATTAAATGAAACAACATTGTACTTCCAATTCAACAGTGAGCGTGATTTAATTTTTCAAATTTACTCCATCAGGTTTGTATTATGAAAGCTTGAAACATATTTTGCTAAGGAAGTCTGGAGAAGGCTGTGTTACAGCAGAATATTAGATTAGTACTCTGAGCTGCAGAATAAAACAGTTTCACAAAAAAAAGTCAATTTTGTAAATCTACACTCCTTTTTGGGTTGTACATATTTGCATCTTTGTCTACTTTTGAAATGGTAACATGCTTTTATTCTGCATTTTGGCAAACTGTCGTTCAGACATGCTCAAATATCTAACACATTTTCAGAGAAAAGAAAATATATCTTTCATTTCCAAGGGATTGTGGTATACTTGCATTTTGGATTACATTAAACAGTCCCAAAAATGATATCATATAGGACAGAGAAGGGGGTGGATGATGGGATTACATCATGTCACCTCACCACTGGAAATGTAAAGTCTATCTCAGAATGTGCCCTTTCTACATATTGGACAATCTCCTTGTGAGAAGGGGCTGGCTGGATTTGAGCTAAATCCATTCATATACATGCCAAGAATACTAGAGAATATAATTATGACTCCCAAAGTACTCCTGTTACACATACTGAATTTTGTACTTCCCCAAAAGTCTCTCTACAGCACATAAAGCCTGTAGAGCTGCTTTGTCATTGTTGAGATGCACAACAATTTCTCTCAAGATACTGTATGTAATAGTAAAGATGTGGCCACAATTATGATAATCAAAATTAGAACTTTTTAAAAAATTATAATGATTAAATAATTCAATCATATGAAGCCTTTGAATTTAGATTTTTCTTCATATGAAAGTTAAACACTGAAATGAATTCATTCAGGATGCTGTCAGCTCAACAGCGTTTTATTTGTTTATTTTGGCTCTCATTAGTTTGTTCGATTTACAATCCCAGCACACTGTTTACGGTTCTGTATGAGAACAGCCAGTTCAAGCATGAAATGTAGTTCTTTTCCTTTCAGAGTTAATTTGTGACCTCTTAATTTATTCTGGATTAATTTGTTTCCTTCTTTTCTAGAATATCTATATAAAATAAGGAAGTTCTCAGGCTCACTTTTTTCCAATCTAAATGTGTCCTTCTATTATGATGTCATCAAATATTATCATATAATTTAAACATGTTTCCATCTCAGTCACAGGTTCTTTAAATATTAACCATCATACATTTAATATTCCTCCTGTATTTCTTTCTTTCTAGGAATATCATTAGTCCGCGACCCACGAACTAGATAAGCGTTACAGAAAATGAATGAATGAATAATAGTATTAGTTTGAATCTGTCAGATGCTTACTACCGTGTCTATTTTTAATAGTGGCTGATATTAAACCAGTCATCCCATGACCATAAGTCATTAGGTCTAAAAAGGTTTAATTATTCTTGAGCAGCATGACTTGTCTCAACTGTTCATTTAATTAAAATACAGTTAAACTGAGAGGAGCTCACCCATAGAGACTAAAATACAGACTCTGCTATTTCAATACATTATTTTCAGAAGGTTTTTTTCTTTCTTTAGGGAGACGTTTTCATATTCTTGGATGTTAGAGTGAAAGAGCTGGACTGTTGTGTGTGTCTGCTTTGACTTTATCTTAATTTGTTGTTTATTTGGGCCTAGAAAGTGTTGTTTCAGATGTCTTACTGCTCTCTACGGTAGCTTTTTCAGGAAAATCAGATCAAAACATTGATAATCTGCACAGCACTGAGAAGACACTGAGCTCTCCAAGCTAGCAACACATAGCATAAATATTATTGTAAAAACTAAACATAGAAAAACAAAGTTTTAACTGGCAGAAAAAAAAAAATCACCAGTATCATAGCAGAGATAGTTAAGAAATTATTTTCCATGCCTTCATCAAGGGGACACAATCTTGAACTAGTGAATGCTCCTGCTACATGACTAGCTAACTAGCAAGCGTACTGTAGGTGTTTTGCTGGATACTTTGTTCATTCAGTGGCTAATGTTATACAGCTTTGTTTTTTTTTTCGCTCTTTCTTCATGTTAAACTCTTTTTGCTTCATTATATTTAGTTTGAAGATGGGGAATACCAATACTTCTTTTTAAATTATTTTTCTATTTTACCTTCATCTTTACAAGTGTTAAACAAAATGGAATTAAAATGGGAACAAGCCCTTAATGTTGTTTTTGTCCAGTGTGCTTTAAATGAGTTTGAATTCCCCAATGGGATGAAACAGCTTGACATCCAGTAATGAACTCCAAGTTGAGGGGCAGACCAAGCTCTGTATGTAGTGAGGAAACACTGAAGTTAATGAAGGCCTGGAAGCAGACTATGACTGGTCAGTCTGTAAGAGGATGAATATGTTGGCAGGAGTCAGAGGATGGATTTGGAAATGAAGTTGTACCAATGTTGAAGTATATGTGGGAATAATAATGACCAATTAACCAGAGAACAAGTGTGGTGATGAATGAGGGGTTTACATCCTTTTGTAAATCTTTTGCTGCATAATAGACAGCATCCAACATGTAGACCTGCCAGATGCATATCTATAGAAGCACTAGCTGTGTTTATATGGAAAACTTTCAATCTGATCAAATGTCAACCAGGTAAGAAATGTGTCATGAAAACAGCTCTGCTTATCCGATTAGCCTCTATTAGAAGGAATTTTCAATCCGATCAAGAGGAGTGGTGTAAACCTTTACACAATCAGATCAGCAGGAAAAAATGATCATGTATATAGTCATTCTAATCGTTTCTGTGATGGATGTTTCTGCCCATCTATGAAACACATCAAGTAGGAAAAATAAAGATATTTAGGGAAGACTTGTACACATTACAGTAGGAAAACAGGACTGTGGCGGACACTCCATTTTAGATTATTCAGCATTTTGATGAAAGTGAAATTTAAAAAGAAATCTTCATCTTCACATATATAAACATATACATATACATATACATATATACTGTAGAAGATAAGTTTCACAGCCAAAACCACGGGAGCCTCCATGTCTGCTAGTTTCTACTGAGGGCTTCCGGTTACCACGGTTACAGGGTATTTTACACTGAGAACACATGCAAATGAACAACACACATGCAAAGAGCTGCCGAACTCCATGATTGAAAAGTGGATATTATTAAACCCAAAATGCATTCTGGGACATAGTGTGCTGGTATGTGGCTGCAGCATCTTGTGAAAACAAATAAATATGAACGTTGTAAACTGAGTGAACTTACCACAGGACAAGCAGCTGCGCAGCTATAAGACCGATCGCCAGGTGCAGCGAGAGGTGACCAGCTGTAGTCACGATACGTTGCCATGTATCCAATCCATGCCAGAAGTCCCAATCGGAAGTTTCTTCTTCATGTAACTTACTAAAATCTAACCCTAACCCTAACCACCCGACTAGACCATACGTATCTGTTTGCAAGCCGGAGATAGTTACTCTTGACTGTGTTTAACTAACTTCCGTTTGAGACTTCCTGTATGGATTGGATGTATGGTGGCACCCTTGTCGGTCATTGTAAATGCAGTTAGGTACTCTTGGGTGCAGCCCACAGTCTCCACCTCTCCCTCTGTAACTTCAAAAAAAAAAAAAAAAATCCTTCATAACCACTAAAGCCTTCTGGCGGGACTCATTCAGACACTAGCTTTGTTGAACATTTGTCTTTGTGGACACCAAACTGTCGTGTTTGTGTCGCTATCAACACACAGCCGACTGCGTACCATGTAAGTCTACGGCATTCCTGTTTATCATGGACTCAAAAAAGGACGAAAATACTAGTCATTAGGTAATTTCATCATATTATCCTCATTCCAGAGTTGTTGCAGGGTGAGGAAGTAATAAAACATGTTCTTCTATAAGACATAAATGGCAAATGTTTCCATTTTAGAGACATCACTATTCAATGTAAATGAATGCAGATATTACTTGACCAGAAGCGCTTGGCAGAAATTGATTGACTGCGGAAGTAAAATGGAAATGACCGTGAAACTTGTCTATAGGTGGGCTTCCCGTTTACAAACACTGGTAGTTCCACGCGCAACCAGGGGGCAAAACCTATGTTTGTACTGCAGTCTACAGCCAAACACACACTCATACCATTCATAAAAGTGTAAAGTAACCTGACAAAACAGAGATTGTTGTGTTTGAATTTATATTGTATAAATCTTTATTTCGATGACGAATAAAAAAAAATACCCACGCAACGTTGCCATTTTGTATTTCTGTTACCATTACACTAACTTGGCAAGGGAGTCATCACCCGGAAACGGCATTTTTCTTGTGAAAACATTGATATTATTTGTGTTGGACCTCATTTTAAGTTTGCCTGATAAACTAGAGTTAGAAAGTGGCTTAAACTTTCCTTAAGACTCTTTATTAAAACCAAAATAGGCAACAGTCTGCTGTCTACAGCAGGTTCTGCTCAGGTGTCGTCTTCACCACCTCCATACCGGAGCAACTTTCACTAGTTTGTGATTAAACCAGGCAAAGACGTCAACACTACGTTTGGAAAGGAGGCGATTATAACTGTTAGGGATTCACTTGAATTGGTGTGGGAAAGTCTCTGCTGCTTGAGTTACATTATGTTTTGTAACGTTTAGGGAGGGAGCAAAACCAAACCCAAGAAAAAAAAAAAAAAAAAAAAGGGGTATATTGTAAAGAGAAAAGGAGAGATTTGTTGGGTGAGGGGCGGAGGTGAGGAGGAAGATGCTAATCAGAATTTAGAGTCAGAGGGGAAGAGAGGATAACAGAGGGATGAGGAAAGAGGGAGAAAAGGGGGGAAGAGAGGGCGAGGGGAGAGCAAGAGGGGGAAAGGGAGGCAAAAAAGAGAAAAAAAAAAAAAAAAAAATATAAGGGGGGGGGAGGGGGGAGAGAAGGGGAGAAGAGAGGCTTGAAAGCTGTGGAAGCAACAGACGATCTCACGAGTTCTAAAGACGATCTAAAGAGTTAAGCAGGTGTTTAAATAGGGAGCTGCACAGATGGAGACAATCAGGAAATCAGCAGGAGAGAGAGTGCTGCACACTGACGGCAGAACAGAGCATGACAGCTTTATTGTGTGTGAAATCCTGGTAGACAGTAGACAACCTAGCTAATTGCTAACAAGCGAACGGTATAAACGCCATTTAATTTACGACCTCCGTACTTCGTATTAAATCTGCGTTGTTGCGTTGTTATGCAGCGTGAATGTTTGTAAACGGCTCCACAATCAGTTTTTTCTTCCTTTTATTTTCCGTGTCTGAGCAGAGGACGGCTGCCATACAGTGTTGTGATGCAGCCGTGAGCCGCGAACTGATACAGATGCGGCCATGAAAAAGTTCCCTTTTCTGCCGATTGCCAGCCACTTACCAGCAGCTTGTCTGCTTATTCAATCGCACAGAGAAACACCTGTGTGCCCAGGGGAAACGATTTAAGAGCATAAATGAATGCCCGGACCAAGGACGTTTCCACAACAAGGACGAAAATAGCGCACTATTACTGCACCACTTCTGGCAGAAAAATGCTGAACTTTTACATGCCTGCATCTGTAAATGACTGATCGCAGCCGTGATACTATTGTTACAGTACCAGTCTCCCGACTGCATCATGGCTTTCTGCCACCGCAGTGGTTTAATCCGACATGGTGACCATGGAGAAAGACTAGGAGTTATCTGAGGGGGTTTTCTGAAGACAGTTACTCCTATTGTCCTGTTACCACCATTTTCAACTGTTTACATGCATTAACGATTTGATTTTTGCAATCGAACAATTACCAGGACTCAAACATTATATTTCCCCGACACTTTCATGTCATATCATGACCTCATCTGCATTAAAAGTCGAGTCTTGCATGTAAACACACGTCTTTTCATAGTTCAATAATGCTGTTCCTGTGTTTTCTTGCCCCTTGGTTGCGCGTGCATCCTATGTATGACGTTACTCGGAAACCCATCTATGGATCGGCGCAAGCCTACATCACAACCCGGAATTCACGTGACCATCAAGCAGGTAGGGGGTGAAAACATGCCTCACATTTGAACGGCGTCTGATGGACTGTGAGCCTCAAAAAACATTTTTGCAACCTTTTTAAATTATTTTCTCCACCGCGGTCTGTCCTTGAAATAATGTTGAAATGTTGTCCAGTTATATTGAAGGTCTTACTGCCGAGGCTGGAAGAAGATACGAAGCAACACTAGTGTCTGTTGGACTCAGTGACGCCCATCGTCTGCCCGATGGTGCCTGGTTAGATGAACCTACATCATGGCCTGATGATCAGTTTCCAGATCTTGTGATGTACTTGGTTTAATCAGGTAAGTCCTGTGTTCAAACCATTTATTCCTTATTTAATATTAATTTTCCCGGATTTTTGAGAAATGGTGGTATTTCCTTGCTGTACTTCTCAGGAGTTTATATTCATCGATCAAGCAATAAATTACCGGTCGCTAGAAGCTCGTTGGTATTTTACTGATGATGACTTTGTGCAGTATTTATAACATTGCAAATGCTTTTCAGCCAGTTTTTATGGCTTTTATTCTTATGTGGGATCATTGATGGCAGTAATCTGGATGAATGTGATCTTTAACAGTCCTGAGGAGACGCGAACAGTCGGGTGGCGCTGTGATTCAATCTGTACATCTACTGATTTAATGGTGTTTTCTATCATCTGTACAAAAACAACTACAGGGTTTAAATAGTGAGACCATGATATATGTTTTTTTTTTTATCAGTCACAAAGTGATCTGAATATATTGTTAAATGTTTCCATTGACTCAAGTGTGAACTGTCAGCATTTATGGCTTGATAGCCGCTAGCCACTTAGCATGTCGTTCGGGGCTTTTTCTGTTGTTTCGGGAACTGGAAAAACATCTTCTCTTGTCTGTGTGGTAGTTATGTTTATGGCAGCCATACACAGCGTGACTTCTAGTATTTCCAAAGTAGAATTAACAAAGATTGACGAGTAATAAAGCAGGTAATCAAATGGCTCCCCTATGCAACAAAGCAATGTTTTCACCCCATACCTAATCGGATGTGACGAATTTGGCGAAAATTCCCAGATGCTCACGGTGATCCATATCAAAAGCATGTCAAAAGCATTATGATCACATAAAATCACACAGCTCATCACTTCACTTTGTCCTGTATATGTAAACATGTCATTTGGAATCTCTAATAAGATTGATTTCAACTGGATAGATGACATATTTGTCCATGAAAACATAGCTGATGCCATCATAATCAAAACGAGGTAAGAAGGTGGCCATAAACCAGGACAAAATTGAAGTAATTGTTTTTGGCCCCAGTAGCTCCTGTGAAGCCTGCCCTGTAGGTTTGGCTCCTTTGGCAGCTCATACAAAGTCAACTGTAACCAACCTGGGTTTTAAAATGGACAGTGATTTTAAATTAAACCGTCCAAATAGTGAAGTTCTTTGCTCATGTTTCTTTCACCTCAGACACCTTTTTTTTTCACATGAATACTTTGAAAAAGTGATCCATGCTTTTGTTATCTCTCAACTGGATTATTGTAACTCTCTCTATTTTGGAGTTAGCCAGTCCTCCCTCGCCCGTCTCCAGTTAGTTTAGAATGCTGCCGCCCGTCTGCTAACTGGAGCGCTTAAGAGGGAGCACATCACTCCAATCCTGGCCTCCCTCCATTGGCTGCCCGTGCACTTTAGGGTCCATTTTAAGATTATTTTATTTGTTTTTGAGTCTTTAAATGGCCTCACCCCGTCCTACCTCTCTGACCTCCTCCACCCCTACACTCCTGCACGGTGCCTCCGGTCGGCTGATCAGCTGCTTCTTGACGGACCGAGGTCCAAGCGTAAGCTCCGAGGGGACCGGGCCTTCTTTGCTGCTGCCCCCAGGATGTGGAACAGTTTACCGTTCCACATCAGGCAGGCCTCCTCACTGGCTGTTTTTAAAACAAATCTCAAAACCTACTTTATGGTTTGCTTTTAACTCAGCATGAGAATTTGCTCTCTTTTAATTGTTTTAGTTTGTTCTTTAATGGTTCCAAATGTAATTAAAACCCACTTTTATCACTGGCCTTTACATAGCACGAGACCCAGCTTTGTTTTTAGTTGTTTTTATTGTTGGTTGATTTGTTACTTGATTTTTTTTTTGGGGGGGGGGATTTCTGCCATGTTCAGCACTTTGTGTTTGCTGAGGCTGTTTTAAAGTGCTATATAAATAAAGTTGTATAGTATTGTATGAAATACTTTTTCTTTTCATGGCATTAAATAAATAAATAAAGAAGCTCAGTTCCTGAAGAAGAAACCTTATTTCAGCATCCTTAAAAGATGGTCAGTGTGGAACGTAAAGGAAAGATTTAATTAGATATAAGATATTTACAAGAGGCCACAAAATGTGTGCCCAGTGTGGTTGTAATGGAAGGGAGGATTGCAGGCACTTTCTTTTTTTCATTAGAGAATAAAATATCCTTTGTTTTGTCAGCAATACATAACAGCATTATCAACATGAAAATGTAAAAACTGCATCAGTGATGTTCTGAAGCATATTATTAATGTAGATTGTAAAAAGTATGGGGCCCAAAGATTGAACCTTGTTGGACACCTTTATGTGCAAAAAGGCTGCAAAACTGAGAGACCACAACTGCTTAAGACCTGAAACTTATTTTTTTAAAAACAAAAAACCCAGCAGCGTGGTCTGATAGGCTAATGTCTGAGAGCCTCTGTCATAAAATGCCATGCCATGATCTACAGTCACATCATCATTATAGACATGATGAGCACCATAACATGACATGTGATGTCTGAGACTATACAGTCATCATGTGACAGACATACACCCGGACTGGTTTTTGCACATAATTTTATTGCTGCAAGAAAAAAATTCCTTTTTTATTAACACAGTGGTATCAACATATTCAAAATATTTTGAATCCAATAATTTGACTGGCAGATACTGGACTATCAACTCTAGAGTATCAATACATCCATCCCTTGTTGGATTTTTATAGCTCAGGGTGAGCAAGCATCCAGAAATCTTCCCACGGTTTAATATGTTGCCTGAAAACAAATCCAACAGTGGAAACAAACCTTTTACAAACCATTAAAGATTAAACAGAAGATTTTTATAGTTTAGGTATCTATTTCAACAATACTTGCTTTTGCCTACACACATTCTACAGAAAACCGCTGCACAAAACTTTGAAGCTGGTAAATGTGGAGAAGTCAATTCAAGCACATCACCAAAACCCAGGCAGGATAAAGAGGACACAGTATCACAATGTGGGCCCCCCCATCAGAGTCCTGAGCCCCCCTGGGGGGTCCCGCCCCCCAGTTTGAGAATTGCTGATCTAAGTAATGCTGCTTCAAGAGGGTAGAGCCCATATGGAAAACTAACAACTGTGTTTCGACTGGAAAACCAGGAAAGTTCTTCCTGAAAATTTACTTAATTATTGGGATTCAATATCTTTTCTGGGAAGATGCCAGTTGCACGTGTTCTTATTTACTGGTTCAGACAGAAAACATTTAGTTAGTCAGGTCATTTAAACTTTGGTCAAATAAAAAAATTTATTTATTTTTTTAAAAAGAGGAGGGGAGGGGCATCTTTCTGTTTTTTAGCTAACTTCTTTTCAGACTTGACTTTTCCATTTACCTTATATTTATGTACTGATGCAAACAAACATCTTGTAAAACAGCATTGGCTGCCCAGCTATATCTGCCACTGAAATTAGCAAAGAATATTTTTTTAGTGCGGAATGGCATATGAAAGACACAAATATCTACATTTAAGGGCTAATTAGTGACAAGAGTTTTCGAAGGTTTTTATTTAGCCAAAACTGGAATCAAAATAACATTGTTTAAAATCAAAATATCACACTGAGTGCCAAACACACAGTGGTACTTTAAACTGAGATTCATGTTCAAGTCAGCTCTCATCTCTTAATCTACTTCTTAGAGAAAATGATCCAATGAATATTCTTATTCTAGATATACTCTTGTGAGTGCTTCAGACTGTCTCAGCCACTTACGGAAAGCAGCAAGGGAAACACTGCCATCATTATGTGTGGTATGAACATAAAGTATGAAAAGAACCCAAATAATAGAAGGCATGTGCAGTAGATTAACACAAAAATTACATTCGGTTACAAAGAATAACAGGAAACACTGTGCAGGCTGATCTTAGTACATGTGTACATCTTGGGAATCCTTATTGAGGAAAATCACAGTTGTGTTTTGCAGATCAGCTGCATCTGCTGGATAACTCTGCAAGAGACAAACAAAATATAAGCACAGAGGAAAAACCTTGATAAAGTAATGATTGGCTCTTTTTAAAGATAACGTTCTCACCTCTATCAGCTGTTTATCAAAACTATCCATTCAACCTCACATTTGCAGAAATGCAGAAATAAATCTTTGCTTTAAAGCAGAACTCAGTAACTTCAGCTCGGGGCTCCCTAGTGGCGTCCTTTCACTGTCGTGTTCAACCCCCCTACACCCCCACAGCACACAGACGGCTTCTCTCCTGTCTTTCTTCTATTTTGATCCCTGATTATATTTCTAAGCTTTTTCTAGCTTGTTGATGCTACTTTGCTGCGTTGGTAGCAGCACCACGTCTCCTCTGCTCAAAGCAAAGTCCTGTATTTTTTGAAACGGACGTTTTACCCGCGATTTGCGGGTAAATATGCCGTGGATTATATTTTTCTCTCTGGTGTTGGCGAGTAGCAGGTAAGAATACGAACTTTTATTTACTTTTGCGGACGTGATAATGATTATTGAGCCTGAAGCAGTGATGCTTCACCCGGCGCCCAGGCAGCGTAAGCTACGTGAATCACTCTGGTCCAGCAAAGAGTTGGTTATGAGAGCCAGGAGCCGTGTTTAGGTGGTGGAAGCTAAAGAAATGTTTTCTTTGAATTAGCGCTGGTAGTCTGGTTAAAATCAGCGCTGGAAGCAGCTCGGTAGATAGGGGACCTGAGTACCGTACAGCCGTTTCTGTTGTCGCAAGTTCTGCTCGGGTCGATGGAGGCAAAGTTGTTTTTAGCAGCTCGTAGGCCAGAGGCCCCGGCAGGAGGGGGGGCACATTGAATCGCTCCGTAAACACTTTGTTTAGCCCCATGGGGATTCCTAAAAGCATTTATTGAGGTAAAAAAGTTACTGAGTTCTC